>QJPP01000308.1:0-237391 GCA_003996215.1 Jaltomata sinuosa | reverse complement strand
GATGGTAAGTTCCTGAACTTCATAAACATGTTGAAAGAGATTTCAATAAACATACCATTGGTGGAAGCGCTGGAACAAATGCCCGGTTATGCCAAGTTCATGAAGGACTTGATTACAAAGAAGAGGACGGTGAGTTTTGAACCGGAAGACAACCTCCATCACTGCAGCGCTATCTCTTCAAGGTCGTTAGTTGAAAAGAAGGATGATCCAGGTGCGTTCACAGTTCCTTGTACTATCGGGAAGCTCAACTTCGGGAGAGCTATGTGTGACCTTGGTGCTAGTATAAATTTGATGCCGCTAGCAGTGTATAACAAATTGGGTTTGGGAGCTCCTAAACCAACGTCCATGAGAGTGAGGCTGGCTGACCGTTCGGTAAAGCGACCCGTAGGGATCTTGTCTGATGTGCTAATAAAGATCGGTAAGCTTATCTTCCCAGCTGACTTTGTAATTTTGGATTGCGAAGTGGACTTCGAAATTCCTATAATCTTGGGACGACCATTGTTAGCTACGGCGAGAGTGTTGGTTGACATGGAGAAAAACGAGCTGACCTTCCGATTGAACAATGAATTGGTCAAGTTCGATGTGTCCAAATTGATGAAGCAACCAAGTGACATGAGGGTGGTCGCGGGCATCAATGCTATTGAGGAAGCTCCTGCGGATGTGCACATTGAGGAGAAGTGTTTGGTCGAGACGCTAGCTGTTGTGAGAAGGATGCCGCGAAAAGAGAAGCATGTTGCGGGAAGCGGTGTAAATAGCTCAAGAAAACGAAAACACCGCAAGAGAATCTACAAGGAAAGAGCGAAGAAGCGGTCACGACTAGCGGCGGAGCAAATAAAAGAGGAAGTTGGAGCGCAACATGAGGTTGGCGCACACACGTACTCCATCGAGTTCTCTTGTTTTGGAGACCCAGGCGGTCTCCAACATCATTCCAGAATCTGAGTCATATCGACTTCACAGGTATTCCTTTATTCTCACAGCTTTTAGTTTTCATATGTATGCATTGGGGACAATGCATGAGTCTAAGTTGAGGGTGTGGGGAAACCTGTGAGTCACCACCGAGGGTTTTTGTTGCCGTGTTTCTTTTCCCTCCGGTGTGCTATCTAGTAGAACCGGCATGTTTAGGTTGTTATTTTAAATTTTTTTTTAGTGTCTATAGCAAGCATCATGGCGTTTTCTTGACTAAAAGAGGCCCCTTTAAAAATTTTCTGGTTTTGTACTTATGTTGAAACAATTGACTGTCTGGATCTTTGAATGTCATTTTGTGATTATGATTAGAATGAGTATGCTTAAGCCGAGCGGTTGTTTGATAGTTGGTAGCGATATAGTTTCTTGGTGCCAAGAGCGTGTGAGATGATTGTCATAAATTCTTACTCTGTGCATGCATCTAGAACTTGCCCGGTCTATTTTGTTAAGTTCGAAGTTTGGTTGCTTAGGAAAGGATCACAGGCCCTTTTTGTGTGCAGTCCACTTAACCTAAAAGACCGTCCAAATATAAATAATCCCTTGATCCCTGTTTGTAGCCAATATATTGACCTTGTTCTTTTTCAATAACACTGTACCGATCTGTTTAACTTTGAATCCCTATTTTGGCCCTGGTCCTTCCTTGGACATCGTGCACCTCAACTCAGGCAATCAGCCTAAGTTGAGGGTGGCTACTATAGAGGTAAACCCTGTTTGGCCCTGGTCCTACATGGACATTGTGCACCTTAACGCAGGCAATCAGCCTAAGTTGGGGGTGGCTACTACAGAGGTGAATGATAAGAAAAAGATGATGGAGAAGATTGGTTTTTGAATAGAATGAAAATCCGGGTGTGCGCCTAAGAAAAGAAAAGAAAAAAATAAAAAAAAAGAAACAAAAAGAATTGTCAATAAAGAGGCCGCACCTGTATCTAGAATCAAGGAAATAAAAAAAGGTGAATAAGGATGGATAAAGTGAAGTTATGTGGTGATAAGATGCAAATGGTTCCAAGGAGGGCTTAGTCACTAACCCCTAAATGTATCATACCTGCACCCGAAGCCTCATTACAAGCCTAAACAAGTCCTGTAGTGATCCTGAGTAGCTTTCTGAAGAACTGAAATAGAATAGTAAGGGCAAGCCTATGGTATCGCATGTGCATTGTTTGAAATCGTTGTGAGTGTGAGCGCTTACCTAGTCCCAAATCTTGTGTGTGGGATTTCTTTGTGGTGAGGGCACCAAGATGTCTATATTGTCTATTGATTGTTGGGATAGCTGCGTGTGTGTATGCATAATGTTCTATCATATCGGAATGACATGTTTGGATCCTTGCAAGTTAGTGTTTCATACATTTGTGTGCTACAAGGGAGCTTGATTTAATTGAATAAGTTTGAATGACCATGAGTTGCTATAGACATGAGTTTGTGTTCTTAGTTGAGTCGTATTATTATTTTATGTCATGTTTCTTGAGGACAAGCGAACGTTTTAAGTTGAGGGTGTTGATGTGACGCCAAATTACGTCACTTTCGACTCCTTTTTACTAAGAACAATCGTACGTTTTCAAGCAACCGTTGTTGTTTTTGATGTTTTTATGTTGTATTTGTAGGAAATGGGAACAAACACGGAAACGGAAGAAAATACGAGAAAAACGACGTTCTGCCTAAGAGTGACGGCCTGAGTGACGGCCCGTCACACATGTGACGGTCCGTCACATGGACCGTCAAGTGGAAGCAACGTACTGCCTAAGGATGACGACCAAGGTGACGGCCCGTCAAGGGTGTGACGGTCCGTCACCCCCACCGTCGCACCAAGGCAGCAAAGGAAACAGTACCACTGCCTTAAGGTGACGGTCCAGGCGACGGTCCGTCGCTGCCTTGACGGTCCGTCAGCCTGGCCGTCAAGTTACGGCAGTAGCGTCAGGCGGCAACCCGCGTTTTGGGGATTCCTAGCCCGTTTTGGATTTGGTTTCTACTACTCCTATAAATACCCTATGTTAGGTTTATGTTAATGATTATTCACCCATTAGTTTAAACACGTTTTTAGTTAGTTTTTGGGAGAAAGAACACGTTTCTTGAATTAACATTCGTGTTCTTGATTCGTTCTTGAGTTCTTGGTTTCTTTTGTCCTTGGATACTTGAAGATTGTCCTCAATATATTGTAAGGATCTCGTTTCTTTATTATTTTATGAACATGACTTTCTTCTTTTCATCTTCAAGCATGAGTAACTACAACTCCCGCAACTAGGGTTGTGGGAGCCATGGCAAACGTAGCAATATAGATTCCGGGTAGCGTTGGGTTCGATATATGTATTGTCACGTTGTTAATCATACTTTATGTCACGTTTTCTAGTGGTTGCAAACATTAGAACATGCCTAAGTTTAATTTGCTTGAGTAAAGAAGTTAAAACCGGGAAAACTTGATTAACGACAAGGATTCGAGACTACCAACTCTCGTCTTAAAGATTAATGCCGTAACTGGATTAGTCTACTTGATGTTAGGATTGAGAGCTAAAAAGCACATCCTTTTGAGATCGAAAGAAGATAAAAGGAAATTTGTTTATTTGGTCGAGAGACGTTTAGACGATACAATTGACGCAATCACATCGTGACAAGCATATAGAAAGAACCCGGTTAAGCCTAGAATCGACATTGTTACAACGCCATGGTGAACACTTCCCTAGTTCATTCTCTCATACTGATTATTTCTCTTACATAATTGTTGCTTTTGTTTACGATTTGTTCACAAAAACCCCCCTTTTTATTTATCGGAAACAATTGACTACGAGTTACTTAATTCACTAAAGGCTTGATCTTCACCATATTCTCTGTGGGATTCGACCCTAACCTTGTTGGGTTCTTTACTTGACTACGATCGCTTACGCCTCGTTAATTTGAGGTGTAGTTTGAGCGTTATCAGGTATGATTTTGTTCACTCCCGTTTCAATGCTTCTCAAAATAACCAAAAGGTCACGCATGATGGGGCCATTCTGGTAGACGCAATCATGGCAGGGGATCATATCAACGTTGGTGAGGTCATCACCTTAGTGATCAAAATAAAGGCTCATAGGGGTGGTGATGCATTCTCCTTTCTAGTGCTAATCAGTAAACTTTGTGCACAAGCCGACATCCTTTACTTTGACTTTGATGCTCCTATTTCGGCCGTTGGTGTGTTGGATCTTGATAAGAAAACTTACCGGAATGCCCCTCGTTTCAAAAGGCATAGGGTAGAGGTATAGGTGGAAGTTGAGGATGATGACTCTGATGCTGAACCACATGCTTCCTCTCCTTCTCATCATGCTTCAAAAGAACACACCCCTACTATCGATGCACCTAGAGAGCCATTATCTAAAACTGGTCTTCAAGATATGGTTGACAAAACATACAACCACGAGAGGCAATTGAGGGATTTGTCAAATGATCTGGCGGTGAAGAGGTCTATCAAGGAAGTTGTGGAGAGCAGGTCCACTCTTTGCAAAAGGGTGGATGTTTGTGAGAAATCATTCAAGACATTCAAGAAGGACCTTGACAAGGCAAAAGGTAAAGATCCGGTAGTAAAAGCAGATTTAACCACTTTATCTCCACCTCATCACAGGCGTGGCCCCATGGAATAGTTACTAGCATCTTATGAAGATGATGAGGAGGAGATACCTGTTAATGAGGATGCAGAGTTAGATGATGATCAGGATCTGGTTTTTTAGAGAGTTCTCCGAGAATCCACACTTACTTCGCACTCCTGAAAGGGTGGTGCTAGCCCAAGTGGACAAACCTCAGATGATGAGGCAGCAACTGTAGATAATGATGATGATGAGGCATAGTCTTCCAAAGAGTTCCACCTTCCCTCTCTTAAGCTAATAGCATTAAGGGCAATGTTGTTTTTATGGGGAGGGGGTGGCATTACTTGATTTTTGTTGGTTGCCCGTGATAGGGCTTGAGATATTATTTTTATTGCCCTTACCGGGCCTTGTTGACATTTTTAGTTCGGATAGATTTTGATTTGGCCTTTGTAAGGCATAATTTGGATGATTGTGATGCTTATTGCTCTTGCCGGGCCCTTTTTTTTCTTATGTTAGTTGTTTTGAGCTTAATTGTGCCCTTGACGGGAATGATTTTTGTTTTGTTCTATTGTCAGGTTGGTCTTACATGCCCTATTAATTTACTATGCATGCTTTGTAAATGCGCTAAAGGCCTACGCCGAGGCTTGTTCTTAAATGAATCATGAGTGACCAATTTGGATATCTCCTTGTTAATAGTAGTTTAGCAATAAACTCCGAGGGTTTTCTTAATACCACAGTTCTTTCCCAAGGAGCAAACATTTTGTTTATTTTTTTCTTTTGTTTTTGTCTCGAACCGGGTTGGTGTTTCCCTATGATAGATTGAGAGGCAACTTTCTTAAGGGAAAATACCAAGTTTTAGTTCAAGATTGATTTCGTAGTTACTTGTCTCAAAATGGGCCCACCAATTTTTTTTTCTTGGCAAGTTGTTTTTGGAAATAAAAGGAAGAAGGGAAATGAAATTTTGAGGAAAAGAATTCTCCTGTCATGACTTGCACACTCTTGCTTTGGCTTGATTGACTCACAAATGAGTGTGTAATGAACTCGGAATAGCTTGTCGAAAGATATTTGTTCCAAATGATTTTGAGACTAATGAGAGAAGTCTTGTGGCATGATGCCTTGTGTGGTGAGGCTTTACCTTAATTCTCGTGCATGTGTGTCATTTAGAACTTTTTCCCGGATGTGATTGAAGGCAAAATTCTAGGTGTGACCGAGCTTGGAAATGACCTTAGGCCCTTTTTGATAGCCACTTCACCCAAATGACTTCCCTAAACATCAATCCTAGTGAACCCCTTTGAGCTTGTGACCCTTTTTTGGAACCTTGTTTAACACTTTGACATTTTTGGAACCTCTATCTTGGCACCCATCCTCCCTAATTGCTTAGAAGTGAAACATAGTCTAAAAGCCTAAGTTTGAGGGGGGAGGGGTAAATGAAAAACACAACATAGGAAAATGCCTAAGTTTGGGGGTGTATGTGATCAAATGAGGAGAAAAAAAGAAATGCACTTCAAGTGTAAGGTAGCACCTTAAGTTTGAATTAAAAATTACTCCAAAAGATTAATCCAATGAGCAAAATTCAAATCAAGAATAGGTGCTACCGAATGAATGTGATACAAGGAGTAGAATGATCATGATTGAAAAGGAAAAGCTTGGGTTGTGTGAGGGAAAAATAAGGTGAAGTTTAAATTTAAAAATATGAGCGGTGTTTGAAATGATAACAAAGAGCATTAGGGAGGTGTAGTCACATGAACCAAATGCTTTCCTCACCTTAGCCCTAGACAACATCATATTCCACAAGTCCTTGGTGATTCCGAGCTTGGCTATCCTACATTAGTGTCTATATACATAAAAGGCAAGCCTATGGTTCGACGTGTGTGCACTTGAACTTCCTTGAGAGAGTGAGAGTCTTCTTGGTTCTCCTATAATCCCTTGTTTTGAAAATTGCATGATTGTAAGTAAGATTCTATCTTGTGGTGAGTGGCATCATGAACTCGAATTGAAACATGAAGTCTCTATTTCAATTAAGAGAAAATAATGAGACAAGTTTTGTGACAAATCTCGAGGCAAACCTTGACGGTCCATGCCAATGACTTGAGAAGCTTAAATGTCTTGTTTTGAATGACAATATTCCCTTGATTTTGAATGAGAAATGAAGTCCTTTTTGAAAAGGTTTTGAAATGACCAATTGCCTTGATATTGTGGTGGTTCAAATTGAGATGAGCATTGTAGTTGAGTCTTTTTGTTTGAGTCTTTTTATTTATTCTTTTTCTTGATTTTTAGCATAGATTAGTCTTTTGTGCCTTGATTGAGTCTAGAGCATAATTCATTCCTTGCCTAGTATCTTGCTTGAGGACAAGCAATAGTTCAAGTTTGGGGGTTTGACAAGTCGGTAATCTACCAACTTATAGAGCCTTTATTTATGAATTATTGCTATATTTTGAATAGATTTAGAGGTTCATATAGCCTTTATTGTTGTCTATGCAAGTACTTGTGATCAGAGATGGAAAACAAAGAAATGGACCTAAAAATAGCTTAAAAGAAGTGAAGTGTGAAGTGATAAAAAAGATGGAGTTTCTGCCTTGAGATGCTGAGCTTGTGCGACACGCACAAGCCTTGGTGCATTCTGCACCTCTCACTGCATGGAGCCTTGAATCGAGTGAAGGATCTGTTATGAGGTGCGGTCGCTGTGCAATGCACACAACTCATGGTGCAAACTGCACCTCCTTCGCACGAGCTCTCCCAAGTCAGCTGAGTTAATAGTTCAACTGAAGAAGGTATGTAACGCGCACATGCTGACGTGCAAACTGCACGTCGCATCGCACACCACTCGAAGGGCATTTTTGTCTAGAAATTTTGTGATATTTTGGGAAAGTCTTTAAACCCATTTTAGGCATAATTGTAAATATAATTCTTCAGTTTTGAATACTCTGGAGTAATTTTAGCTTTGAGAACAAGTTTCCTCTCTAAGAAGAAGAACAGGGTTTCAATCAATTCTCTTTTTCAATTCTTAGTTCACCATTTGTGTACAAAACTGAGCTTAGATATTGTAATTACACTTGAATGAAGAGGAATTTGACTTACCTACTTGGTATATCTCTTGCCTTTAGTATGAGTAGATAATTTTATTATCTAGGGATGTGTTGATAATGGGTGCTTGACAAATGGGTGTGGGTGTATCTAATTCTTTCTTATACTTGCTTATTTGACATGGTTCTAGTAGTTTCACCAAGTTTTAATCCTAAAATTGGTGGTTGCAAATATTGATTTTCCTTACTTGGTTATGTTGTTACTTGAAAGAGAATTTCATAACTTCGGATGTGAAATTAATGGATGGAACTTTGGGCTTCCATTTAGATTGAGTCTTGAAATAGCTCATATCGACGGAATCACCCATTAAGGGTCTAAGCTAGAAATAGTATGACCTCCCTAAGCGTTAGCTTGGTTGTTTGTTGTTAAACCAATAGTGCTTTAACCGAGGATGTCTAACATATGGTTGTTGATCGAGAGATGAACAACCATACCTAAAATCAAGGCTACCTATGTCAATGAGTTAGAATTTGTGTAAATAGGCAATCACCCTATCCCACACTTGAGCCCCATTAGACGCACATCCCTAGTCGTCTACTCTCATTTGTATACCCATTTTATTTTACTGTCTTTCTTGAATTGAGATTACTGTGACAGGTCCCAATTCCCCCCGAATCCTTTACTTTCATGTTTTAAACACATACTCTCTTAGTGAAGTCATTTCATTACAATCATCATTGTGCTATCTACAAGTCTCGGTGGGTACGATCCTGACATCTGTTAGATACTTATAAATGTGTTTTGCTTGACGATCGCTGATACCTCCATCTTGGAGAGTATGTTTGAGCGTTTATCATTTATTATTAAGCATGTCATTTTTCATGCATATAAGGGATTTTTCATATGTTTTACTATGATTTTGGCTTCGAGCCTACTTTGATATTTTTTTTCCTAAACTTTGCATTACCTTGGGTGCCCGTTTTCAGCTAAAATGACTACAAAACTATTGGAACTGACTTACGTGGATCTTCTTGGGGTAAGAAAATTAAAAACGATGATTTAACCATTGTTTTTGTACTTATACTAGACCTGGCGGGGCTGGTGTGCTAGAACTATTTTACTATTGATTAGAGGTGGTACTAGACTTGGTTAGGCTGAGCATCAGACTTGTTTTACTACTGTTTTAGACCCAGTTACATCTAGGCACCTCTGTAGGGTTTTTTTGAGACTTATTTCACCGATTTAGACCCAGATAGGTTCCGGGCATGCATTTTTGAGTTTGGTTTACTACTTTGGATTCAGATTCACCCCATACTGTTACTTTGAGGTTATGAGAGTACTATGTGGTCGAGGATGTCCATGGACCTTGCCGATCCAGACCAGGGGCTTTGGGCTGGTGACAGTGGAGGGGTATATGGTGGAGTTGAGGTATACAGGCAGTGTCCTTCAATGGAACCTACCTACTGGGCCTTTAGGCACCGGAGGAGGTACATACATGGTTACATTCCACCCAAGTTTCATCATGCATCATACAATTCATTTGTGTGAGGTTCCACCCTTGGTTTCTATTTGCTGAGTGTACGCTCTGGTAGTATGGGATGCCGATGGGTTTGTCTTCACTTTTTTGTGTTCCTCGGGTGTACGGGCTCTCGTTGGGACTATAGGTAGACTTATTATTAATTTATCGAGATATGATTCCTTAGGTTGATCCCTTATTGTAACTAGATATTGAGACTAGTATTATGTAGCTTGGCTTGGTTGTTATTTCCTGTGTTCGAGCATGCTATCATTATTTTGCTTTCCACTTTTTATTTTTACTTGAGGTTATCATTATATCGCCTGTTTTCTAAAAACTTCTATATATATTGTTATTGCGAGGATCGCAGGTGCATTACTTCTTTCTTTCACTTGTGCCTGTGATGTAAATTCTAGTAGCTAGCCATGTATGTTTTTTTTGCTTGTATTCCTTTCGTGCTAGCTTCTGTGTACTTATTCATTGTTTTCAGTGACTATTTGCTTCTATTCTACTTATTACTGCTCTTTTATCTTATATGTGCCAGTTGGTCTATGATACCTACTGGGTACCGGTTGCTTAGCAATTGGTACTTATACTACACTCTGCATCTTCTAGTGCATATCCTAGTATGGTCCATCACTGTTAGCTCATGGAGACTTGTACGAGAAGGGTTTTGGACTGTCCCAGACTGAGGGTGAGCTCTTGGCGACCGGAGTTTAGCTTTTAGTTTATCTTTTGTATTATGTTCTCTCTTACTACTCGGAGACATTTGTATTTATTATTTTGGATCTCTTATACTCTGTTGATGTAGTTCCGACTCTATACTATGATACAAGATTTTGGGGGTTGGTATAGCTTCCGTATATTTTATGTATATTTCTGTTGTTCACTTTCTTTACTTATCGCCCTTTCTTTCGCCTTTTCTTAATGTTCTTCCGCTTACTTGCTAGATAGTAGCTCCTTACTAACTATCAGGGCTACAAGGATTGGTTCTTCTACCGGGGAGTTGTAGGTGTTATCATGACTGAAAAATCGAGTCGTAACAAAGGTTAACACAATTGTTGAACTTATCAAGATTAGAAAACTAGGGGTCTGCTTACGATGGGTTAATTACTTGTGATTGAGATTGAATATTTGACTTAGATTTAATTATAGTGTGGATAGCCTTGGTTCGGATTATGCTTACTATCTCTCGACCACAAAGCGTATATCATTTGGGTTCTCTCAAATCCCAAAGCCTTAACACTTAACCAACCAAATAGCTTAAGTGGGTCAAGCTATCTCTAGTCTCAACCCTTAGATGGGAAATACCTAAATCCTTACCATGAACCTTACCCAATTCTAGTCTTCTTTCTCAATCAAGACCAAAATTAGAGAACTCAATCAATATTTGCAATCACCAATTTTATAATTAAAACTTAAAGAATTCAATGAATCTATATAATTATCAATTCTAAGCATAAATAATCAATACTCAATCACAATTTCATACATCCATCTTTCACACACCCCTAGATATGAATTTAGCTACTAATATTAGGAAAATAAATTATCTTTCCATAACCAGAGATTCAATTCATATCCATGCTTTCAATATTCAACAATGGTGTTTTATTGCTCAAGGAAGAAGAAGAAGCTTCTATTGTACTTCTTTATTAGTGTACTCCAATACAATATCCAAATTTGAAAATTTTTATGTGAAAAACTATGTGCACAGATTTCCAAATCATCATTGAAAATCCCTTAAGCACGCTAGAAAAGTCTGGGATGAAAATACCCTTCAGGCTACTTGCTCTACACCAATGTCCGCAAGTTTCAATCTGCGGCTCGTAGGTGCTGGAATTTGTTGTTAGTCTCTTGCTTTTCTGTTCCATCTCACCTATATTTCACAGGTGCAAACTTGCGGAATGCATGTCCCATGCATTCTTCAGTCAGTGAGCTTTGCTTCTGTTCTCTATTGACTTGGCTTCCTTCCTTAACTTGTAACTCGAGTTTTTTTCTTTCTTTCATTACATATTTGGGTTTAAATCCATTCTTATCTTCAAATCCTAAGAATGCCTGCACATAAGAGATAAAAGACATAAAATCCTTCTAAATAGCACATGATTGAGGCAGTAATTCATGCTTTAAAGCTGAATAAGTTGGTTAATTACCAACTTATCAAAGAGTTACCGATATTTAATAAGAAATATGTACAATTAAGCAACTAACACAGTAATACATAGATAATACGCAAGTACAATTCAGTTAACCAATTAAAATTAAGTAACAATTAATGAATGCAGTGAAGATTGAATCTTTATGAACATAAACTATTTTTTAACTTAGTTGGTTAACTCTGTCAGAATTAGCATGTACACCACAAGGGAGGTACTAAGTTAATGATTCATGCGGGGTAAATCCTTCACGCCCCGAGGCTACTCCCTAGACGTAACACGGGACCTGGGACCACAAGTGCCCCAAGCTAACCCTTGGTCATAGCATAACTCAGGTATATCAAATAAGCATAGCGGAAGCATAATAGAAACTAGATAACTCAATCCATTAGATAAAATCAAGATGAACATGATTCAAAGAAGACCCGAATACTGTCTATGTTTGAAAAGCCTCTAAACTATCAAATAGAGTTGATGGGACAAGACTCCCAACTAACTCAAAAATCTGAAGGAAGATAGACAACATAACTAGGGTAACATTAGTCCTCGAAGAATGAGGACTCACCAACAAAATCTGGATACCCGACTTCATCTAGCAATGAGCCTGATGAGGAGTACTTGAATCTGCATCATCAAGTATGCAACGCAATATATGCGTCAATACTATAGGATGTACTGAATATGTGAGATAGACTGGAATCTGAGATAAACGTGCTAAATAAACTTGCAAAGCTGAAATCATGCTATAACTGTAAAACTGAAATGCAAGAGACTCAATGCAATGCCGAAGAAAGATATACAAAATATCATAAGTAATCATAAAAATTCTAAAGCCTAAAGGCAAAGATTCAATGTATTTTAAAACCTGATACTGTTTCTTTTGGAGGTTCTCTAACCGACATAGATCATGTGAGCTACATGGAATCCGATGTATATGCCCCATAGAAAGGACCCAATATACCTTGCCAGGGTATAAAGGCATGACTGTGGCATGATCACTGAATCTGATGCCCAACTGAGGGGACTTAGAACCTACGGGGGAACGTAGTTTTGGGACTAAGGGTACTCTCACCCTGTCCAACTCGATGCTAAATACTACTCCCAAAATAGTACGTATTTCTCATATAATACTGATACATATCTGGATACAGAACTAATCATAACTAATGACATATCTAATGTCAAATATGTTCATAAAGCATCGATACATATATGATGTCATTCAAATTAATATCATAAGTTTTAAAGCTATGCATGTTCATAATTCAAGATATACTTTCCTTTCTAAAATCATAGCTTGAAGAATTATGCATGCAATTTCATGAAAACTGAGGTCATGCTATCTAAACATTCAAATTTTACTTGAAGACATGCAATTCGAAGGAATCATGCTAAAATTCATACTTAATATATGGGCCTTTAAAAACACTTATAAAACATCAATTAAAGCATGGGTAATAGATAAGAAATCATGAATTGAGGCTTTAAAACAAAACCCACAACCATTCCCCAATTTGGGTAAGAAACCCTAATTTCATAAATTACTAAATCAAAGTAAAGATTTGGGGATTTAGTCTTAAGGGTGAGAGGAAACCCCTAATGAATACCCACATACCTTGATGGATGCTAACCCAACTGAAATTGAAAAGAAAAGGAGACTTGAACTTGGATCTTGAGGCTTGGAGCTTGAAGGAATTCTTTTCCCAATTTGGTAGATGAATGAGGTAATGAGAAGGGACTTACGCTAATAGGTTTAGAAATCATGCTAAGAATGGCCAAAATGACCTCACTTAGGAGTTATAAGGATGGGTAAAGACTAAAATACCCCTGAGACTTAATTAAGAAAAAGCTGAAAAAGAATCGACTTTCAGGAATCACGGATGGATTCCATGAGTCGTAGACCAAACCACGGCTCGTGGTTTCCACTTGTGGTTCATGGCCACATAGCTAGGCTGCAGAAGGCAAACCACGAGTCAAAAGGATGACTCATCAACTAGACTACGACCTATAAACCTGAGTCATAGTTCGAGGCTCAAAATTCAAGCTGCAGATGAGGAACTATGAGTCAACAGGATGGGCCGTAGAATGAACTACGGTCCATAGACCTGAGTCGTAGTTCCTGTGGAAAGTACTGATCTCTGTATTAGGTTCCACGAGTTGACAGTATGGTCCATGGTCCAAACTACCATCCGTAGAATCAACCTGTGGTTCTCAGACCAGAATTTGAACTGTAGGAGTCAAACGATGATTCCATTCCATGACTCATTGTTCTAACCACGGTCCGTGGTTTGGACCCGTAATTCCTGGAAACATGAAATTTTTCAGAGGTTTAAACTTAGAAAGCTGGTTCAATTTCTGGGGTATTACAATATCTCCCCCTTGGGATTATTTGTCCTCAAATGAAGACTAAACAAGGTAAAACTGAAGAGAAAACAGCCCAACCAATCAAGAACACACAAAATCTAAAGTACAAACATGAAAACTGAGCTTGCAACTTAAAGCATGGCTGAATCAACTTCGAAAAAAATATGCATGCATACTAAGATCATGAGGGAAGCTTGATGGAATAGAATAGGATAGACATACTAATGAGGAAACTACTACCTCAAGCCGAAACTGTATTGAAAGGAAAGAGATGAGGGTACTTGGCTTTCATGGCTGATTCTGCTTCCCAAGTAGCTCCCTCAACAAGCTGATTTCTCCAAAGAACTTTTACCGAAGTGACTTCTTTGTTTCTCAACCTCCGAATCTGACGATCAAGGATCTCTACGGGAACCTCCTCATATGTGAGACTATCCTTTACACCCACATCCTCCAAAGGAACAATCAAGGTCGGATCACCAACACACTTCTTCAACAAGGAAACATGGTAAACTGGATGAACCGTTTCTAGTTCTGTTGTAAAATCCAACTCATAAGCAACGCTACCAACTCTCCTCAGTATCAGATAGGGACCTACAAAATAGGGACTTAGCTTCCCTTTCTTGCCAAATCTCATCACACCCTTCATGGGTGACACTTTTAGAAAAACCTAATCATCAACTTCAAATTCCAATTCCCTTCTCCTCACATCCGCTTATGATTTTTGTCGACACTGAGCGGTCCTCAACCTCTCCCTAATAAGTTGAACCTTCCCCATAGTCTCATGAACAGAATTTGAACTAATCAGGACTGCCTCACCTACCTCAAACCAACCAATAGGAGACCTACACCTTCGGCCATAAAGTGCCTCATAAGAAGCCATCTGGATGCTAGAATAAAAGTTGTTGTTGTAGGCAAACTCGATAAGAGGTAAGTGATCATCCCAATTACCTTTGAAATCAATCATACAAGCTCTCAACATATCCTCCAAAGTCTTAATAGTACACTCTACCTAGCCATCTGTCTGTGGGTGAAAAGCTGTGCTAAGCTTCACCTAAGTATCGATACCTCTTTGAAATGATCTCCTAAAATTGGGAGGTAAACTGAGAACCTCTATCTGAAATGATGGACAATGGAACACCATGAAATAAGACTATCTCCCAGATGTAAAGCCTAGCATAATCGTCTACTAAATCTATAGTCTTAACAGCCAAGAAGTTGGATGACTTAGTCATCTGGTCGACAATCACCCAAATGGAATAATGTTGCCTTCGAGTACGAGGCAAACCTGTAATGAAGTCCATATTGATCGCTTTCCACTTCCAAGTAGGAAGGTTAATATCCTGAGTCATGCCACCCAGTTATTGATGCTCTACCTTTACTTGCTGACAGTTGGGACACTTAGCCACAAAACAGGCTATGTCCCTCTTCATACCATTCCACCAATAGACCTCCCATAGATCACGGTACATCTTGGTGGCACCAGGGTGAATAGAATATCTGGAACTATGAGCCTCGATCAAAATCTATTGTCTCAACCCATCTACATCTGGCACACACAATTGACCCTGATAATGAAGCACACCATCTCCCCCTCGGGAGAAAACCTCAACTCTTTGTTGATGGAGTGCACCCTTTAGCTAAAGCAAAATGGGATCACTATCTTGCTTTGCCTTCACTTAAGCTACCAAAGATGATTCAGAACCATTCTGAATAATAACACCACCTTCTGTCGAGTCCATAAGGCGAACTCCCAACCGAGCAAGCCTATGAACATCCTTAACCAATTCATTTTTTTCGTCTTCAACTTAATACATACTACCCATGGACAATCTACTAAGTGCATCCACTACAATATTTCCTTACCCGGATGGTAAAGCACACTAATATCATAATCCATAAGAAGCTCAAGCCATCTATTTTGACGCAGATTCAATTTCTTTTGAGTGAACACATACTAAAGACTCTTATGATCGGTGAATACATCCACATGCACACCATACAAGTAGTGTCTCTAAATCTTCAAAGCAAATACCATGGCTGCTAACTCAAGATCATGAGTAGGGTACTTCTTCTCATGAGTCTTAACTTGTCTAGAAGCATAATCAATCACTTTACCACACTGCATCTAAACACAACCCAAGCCAATTCTAGAAGCATCACAATCTACAACAAAGTCATCTGAACCTTCAGGTAGGGTCAACACTGGCGTTGTGGTCAACCTTCTCTTCAATTACTGAAAGTTCTTGTCACAAAGGTCAGACCACTGAAACTTAACCTTCTTCTGAGTCAATCGAGTCAAAGGGGCAGCAATGAAATAAAACCCCTCCACAAATCTCTTGTAGTAACCAGCCAAACTCAAAAAGCTCCTAATATCAGATGGGGAAGTGGGTCTAGGCCAGTTCTTCACTGCCTCAATCTTTTGAGAATCGAGTCGAATTCCATCTAAAGTCACAATATGAGCCACAAAAGTAACAGACTACATCTAAAACTCACACTTACTAAACTTAGCAAATAACTCCCGAACCTTGAGAGTTTGCGACACAACCCTCAAATGGTCTGCATGCTCCTCCTCACTCTGAGAGTAGATAAGAATATCATCAATGAAAACAATCACAAACATATTCAAATATTGTTTGAACACACAGTTATCAAATCCATAAAGGCTACAGGAGAATTCGTTAGCCCAAAAGATAAAACCACAAATTCATAATGACCATACCGAGTTTTGAAGGTTATCTTTGGAATATCACACTATCTAATACGAAGCTTATGATAATTGGATCTAAGGTCGATCTTGGAGATGAAACTAGGACCCTGAAGCTGATCAAACAAGTCATCAATTCTAGGAATGGGATACTTATTCTTAATTGTGACCTTGTTCAACTGACGGTAATCAATACACATCCTAAGGAACCATCCTTATTCCGCACAAACAAAACTAGGGCACACAATGGAGAAATGCTAAGCCTGATGAAACCCTTATCAACAAGATCCTTCAACTAATCTTTTAACTCTTTAAGTTCCACTGGAGCTATTCTATAGGGAGGAATAGAGATAGGATTCGTATTTGGAAGAAGATCTGTTTCAAAGTCGATCTCCCACTCATGAGGGACTTCAAGTAAATCTTCAGGAAACACTTATGGGAACTCATTCACAACAGGAACATACTGAAGGGATGGGGTTTTGGACTCCATGTCCATAACCCGAACTATATAATAAACATAACCCTTAGAGATCATTTTCCTAGCCTTGAGATAAGATATGAAATAACCCTTCGAGGATGGAGGACTACCCTGCCACTCTAAGACAGGTTCATTTGGAAACTTAAAACTGACAACTCAGGTACGACAATCAACCGAGGCATAACAAGCATACAACAAATCTATACTAAGAATAACATCAAAATAAGTCATCTCCAACTCTACTAGATTCGCTGAAGTGACTCTATGAAGGACTGAGATAGGGCAATTTTGATAGATTCTTTTGGCTAGGATTGACTCACCAACACGAGTAGAAACACAAAAGGGTTCTAAAAGCAATTCAGGACAAATTTCGAATTTGCATGCTATATTAAGGGTCACAAAATATAAGGAGGCACCAGGGTCTAATAAAGCATACACATATATAGAGAAGACTTTTAACATACCAATAACAACGTATGGTGAACTCTCCTAGACCTGTCGAGAGGACATGATATAAAGACGGTTGTGACACTGACTACCAGAACTAGAAGCAGTGCCCTGCATGGCTGGTCGACCCCCTGGAGCTGCTGGGGTAGACTGAGTCCTGATACCACCCTGTCCCTTCTTAGCTAAAGGGAAATCTCAAATCCTGTGACCAACCTGACCATATCTATAACAACCCTCTATACTGGCTAGACACTTACCGGGATGATTCTTTCCACACTTGGTGCAAATGGGGTAAGAAGGCCCCTTTGCACCACTCCCCTGCGAATAAGAGCCTGCACCCCTACCAGACTGATCATGACGAGGCCTGGAGGCTTGAGAAGGAACACTAGTGGTAGAATGTATCGGTCCTAATGACCTTTTCTAAAAGAAATATCGATGTAGGCCTCCAGACTTCTGATGCCTAAATCCTGAACTCTCAGATCTGACTCTTTTGTTCTCCCTAGCCATCTCCCTAAGATTTTCTCCCTCGATCTGGTGAGCATGAGTCATAAGTCTAGAGATACTCATGTAACTCAACATCATAGCAAATCTACACTCCTTCTTCACCAAATCTGAGACTCCATAGATATACTTGCTCATCAGATCCTGTGGGTCACCTACCATAGAAGGAGTATACCTGGAAAGCTGAGTGAACCTTAACCCATACTCCTGAACAGTCATGGATCCATGTCTCAAGTTCACAAACTCCTCGACCTTCACTTGCCTTAACTCCCTCAGGAAGAACCGGTCAAGGAAAGCCCTCTCGAATCACTCCCAAGTCATAAGGACCATATCCCTAGCCCTAACTTCCTTCCATTGCGTGAACCAGATATAAGCTACATGATTGAGTTGATAGGATACTTGCTTGACATTATCAACACCACCCACTTGCATCACATCAAAGACTTTCTTTACTTCATCAATAAAATTTAGTGGATCCTCATTCACCTTCGAACCCCAGAACTCTAGTGGGTTCATACAGATGAAATTGCGAACTCGGGCCGCTACCCCACCTTAAGAGTGGATGGGGATACGAGCTGGCTAGTTTGCCTAAGAAGCCATGGTCTGGGCTAGCATATGGATGGCATTCCTAAAATCCTCATTCATGACCTCGAGGGCTGGAATTGGAGGAGCAGCATTCCAAGTGGCTCGGTGAGGCATAGCACGTCGAGGCATAATCTGAAATGTACAAGGAAAGGATTAAAGGGATATTAGAGTTAAACTCCATCGCACGATATGATCATAAAAGAAGTGAAGTTTTTCTAAGACATCTGATAGCTTACCTCTCATAAGTGTGGCGTGCTTCATACACATGAAAGAGACTCTACTCGATGCGGCTTTCAGAAATCCTAGGACTCTTGAACCTGAGGCTCTGATACCAATTTTATCACGCCCGAGGCTACCCCTTAGATGTAAAATGGGACCTGGAACCACAAGTGACCCAAGCTAACCCTTGGTCATAGCATAACTCAGGTATATCAAATAAGCATAGCGGAAGCATAATAGAAACTTGATAACTCAATTCATAAGATAAAATCAAGATGAACATGATTCGAAAAAGATCCTAATACTGTCTATGTCTGAAAAGCCTCTAAACTGTAAAATAGAGTTGATGGGACAAAAACTCCAACTAACGCAAAAATTAGAAAGAAGATAGACAACATAACTAGGGTAACACTAGTCCTCGAAGAATGAGGACTCACCAATAGAATCTGGATACCCAACTTCATCTAGCCACAAGCCTGATGAAGAGTACCTAAATCTGCATCATCAAGAGGATGCAACACAAGATATGCGTCATTAGTATAAGATGTACTGAATATGTGTGATAGACAGAAATCTAAGATAAACGTGCTAAATAAGCTTGTAAAGCTGAAATCATGCTATAAGTGTAAAACTGAAATGCAAGAGACTCAATGCAATACCGAAGCAAGATATACAAAATATCATAAGTAATCATAAAAATTCTAAAGTCTGAAGTCAAAGAGTCAATGTATCATAAAACCTGATACTATTTCTGTGGGAGGTTCTCTAACTGACATAGACCATGTGAGCTACATGTAATCCGATGTATACGCCCCATTAAAAGGACCCAATATACCTTGCCCGGGTATAAAGGCATGATTGCGGCGTGATCACTAAATCTGATGCCCAACTAAGGGGACTTAGGACCTACGGGGGCATGTAGTTCCGAGACTATGGGTACTCTTACCCTGTCCAACTCGATGCTAAATACTACTCTCAAAATAATAAGTATAGCTCATATAATACTGATGCATATCTGGATGTAGAACTAATCATAACTAATGACATATCTAATGTCAAATCTATTCATAAAGCGTAGAGATATGTCTGATGTCATGCAAATTCATATCATATGTTTTAAAGTTATGCATGTTCATAATTCAAGATATGCTTTCCTTTCTAAAATCATAGCTTGAAGAATTAGGCATGCAATTTCATAAAAACTGAGGTCATGCTATCTAAACATACAAGTTTTACTTTAAGACATGCAATTCAAATGATTCATGCTAAAATTCATACTTAGCATATGGGCCTTTGAAAACACTTATGAAACTTCAATTAGACCATGGGTAATAGATGAGAAATCATGAATTGAGGCTTTAAAACAAAACCCATAACCTTTTCCCAATTTGGGTAAGAAACCCTAATTTCATAAATTGCTAAATCAAAGTAAAGATTTGGGGATTTGGGCTTAAGGGTGACAAGAAACCCTTAATGAATACCCACATACCTTGATTGATGCTAACCCAACTGAAATTGAAAAGAAAAGGAGATTTGAACTTAGAGCTTGAAGGGGTTCTTTTTCCAATTTGGTAGATGAATGAGGTAATGAGAATGGACTTAGGCTAATAGGTTTAGAAATCATGCTAAGAATGGCCAAAACGACCTCACTTAGGAGTTTAAAGGGTGGGTAATGACTGAAATACCCCTGGGACTTATTAAGAAAAAGCTGGAAAAGAATCAACTTTCAAGAATCACGAATGGATTCCACGAGTCGTAGACCAAACCACGGCTCACGGTTTCCACTCGTGGTTCATGGCCACAGAGTTAGGCTGCAGAAGGCAAACCACGAGTCAACAAGACGAATCATCAACTGGACTACGACCCATAGACCTGAGCCATAGTTCTAGGCTCAGCATTCAAGCTGTAGATGAGGAACTACGAGTCAACATGACAGGCCGTAGAATGAACTATGATTCGTAGACCTGAGTCGTAGTTCCTGGGGAAAGTAGTGATCTCTGGTTTAGGTTCCATGAGTTGACAATATGGTCCGTGTCCAAACTACGGTCTGTAGAATCAACCTGAGGTTCTCAGGCCAGAAGTTGAACTGCAGGAGTTAAACCACGGTTCCATTCCACAACTCGTGGTTCTAACCATGGTCCATGGTTTGGACCCGTAATTCCTGGAAACATGAAATTTTTCAGTGGTTTAAACTTAGAAAGCTCGTTCGATTTTTGGGGTGTTACAATCAAAACAACATGCATACATTATTCCTACAAATGATCTCACACTCAATAATTTCCATTGTTAGTTTGGTTGTGCCCTTAGCACTCAAAGAACTAGGTTCTTCGAGTAATTATGTAAGAAGGTAAATTACGAAAAATAAATTAACACAAGAATTTTACATGAAAACTTTTTGATCAAGGAAATCAAAAACTATGACCTACCTTGCATAGGACTTTTCCCAATTATTTTTACTAAATTGAGCCCAACTCTAATATAGGTTTACAATTGCCCTTGTAACACCTATACATATTATTTCTAATAGTTCCTCTTCTACCATCTTAATCATCAATCACCTTACCATGGTCAATTAGGTCCCGTATCATAAGAAAGACAACACCTACTACATTATAAAAGATAGTAATCAAGATCTTGTCTTGAAACTATGCCAAGAAACTAACTATTACAATCTAAAAACTATATATAAAACTTGATAGAAATAGTTTCGTTATTGTAGCAACAACTTATTCTTTGAGACATTTCTTGTGGAACCTATGAACACTCTAAGGGCTATATCTTTGGGTTTGGTCAAACTCTAAAGTTAGGTTTACCTGTTGTTTATATAGAATTAAGTCACCCCCTTTCAGTTCTCCAATCCAAGTTAGATTTAGTTCAAACCATTTCAAAAATCCAATCCTAATTTGATTGGTCATCCTCTTATTGACATGTATGAGCTTCTTTCACTATAACATTTTAGGCTTTTATCCACCTCTGTAAAGTGTGGCCTAAACTAGAAAAAAGTGTGGCCTTCGATCAAAGGCTGCATTTTTTGACTTTAGGCAATGCTTTTTCAGAGGTGGCCTAAAAAGGCGTAACCCTTGACCTTAGGCCACGTTTTTGAAGTATTTCTATACAGCTATGCTTAGAAAGCATTACCGATGAGGTACAATAGCTACGCTTTGTAGTATCTCATCAACAACACTTTTATTTGATACACTTAAACTTTAAAGTGTGGCCTTTGCTTTAAAAGCGTAGCCTTTTATACCTCCTCCACAACAACAGTTATAAAGTATAACCTTTTCTTAAGTACATGCCACAATTTATAATTAATAAGCCACACAATTGATACCTCTATAGCCACACTTTTGAAATGTGGCAACATTGTCTAGAATTTTTGGTGCCATAATTTATAATTAGAAAATTATAAATTTGATTTGCATATATTCACTAATCACATTATTTATTATATATATAAATGATCTCAAGCACCAAATTACCTAATAAATAATTCAAATATATAGATTTGCAATAAACTTCAAAAACAACATGTCTTGTACTACACATGCTTAGAAAGAAATAATTTAAAGATTTGTTCTAGCGATAATTTTCTCACAAAATCAAATGTATTCAAACATATAACACAATACTTTCAAAACTCTTTATCATTTATTTCAATTGATTTAGTTGACTTGTGGTCATCATTCAACTTTGATCACCCGCATTTTCCTGTACATTAAAAATAAAATTATAAATTAGAATAAAATCATGCTCAACACTAGTTATGATTCATAAACTTGAGTGACAACTAACCTCAAACATTTGAAAGTACGAAATAAAAAAGAAAGCAACAGGACATCCTTATTCCACTAGTTAATTCTTCAGCATATCCACAACATTTCTTTTCTTAGGAGATAATAGGAAATTTAAGTTTAGAGATTATGTTTTTGGTAGGAAACATAGACACTCTGGTTTGATTTGAGCTTAATTTAAATGATCCGATGGAATTCTAGCTCCTCTTTTTACTGAACAAGACTTTTCTTCTATCTTGAACTAGATATAGTCTTTATCTGCCTCTTTGGATATATCCAAAATATTGCAAGTATGGTGAGAAAGACAACTATTACTTAGTTACTAGTACTAGTCACAAATACTTGAGTTTTGCCATTTGATCAACTATTCATGGCTCACTATTAGCCTTAGTAATATTTTCTGTAGGGAAATTACTTAACCTAAAGAAAATATTAGCCTTGCCCTGTAAATTTATCTTATAATAAATAATAGGCCAACAAGATATGGTTTCACAATAATTCATTTGTTACAATCAAACATAAGTGAATAGCGAGCACAAAAGAAGAATGGACGAAACTACATTTGGCCACTCATTTTAGCTAATGCACATATATTGAAACAAAATAGTTTAAGAGCTCTTACGGATGAAGAAAGACATTCATCCCAAACACAGTTAAAGATAGGATTAAATGGTGACAACAATACACTGACGATGATACAAAAATGATAACAAACAGTCACTTTCCCTAGAGCTCAACTATCCTTGATTTTCAACTCTCTTTCCTCTCAAGAAGCAGTTCATGATAACACAAAGAAAAGAATAAACTACCAAACTTAAAAAAACAAATTTGATTCATTCTTAGAAAACAACGTTCTTTAAAGATCTACCCATGGAGATTTCAAAGATGATAGATTAATAGAAGATTCAATCCAAATTATGCATCTATTTTGATTCGAGGATGGTATGCGAAAGATGCAATTAAAGCACAAAAAATATGTTTTAGCTTTAGATTTTAGAGGTCAGAACAATGACCAATTTAACTTGTTTAAGGTAGGCCAAAATCAGTTTCCAAAACACAAAATCAAGAGTAGCATTTGTTCTTGAAATCAAATACTATGAGATATTGCAACCTAATACTTTAAGCTATGGGAACATAACATGTATCAAGGGATTCAACGGGCCTAAAAAATCTAAACATAGTTAAACAAAGAAAGAAGAAAATGATCTAATCCATTCTAGGCTTAAGACATAGTAATTTTAGCTGGCAACAAACCTAGATACTAATCCATATCACTTAGGGTAAGAAAATTTGGACTCTCATAAGTTTTAACAAATACAGAGCCTGATTTCATCCACAAATTACACTTCCAAATTAGGTTCAGGTTTACATACATACATATAACATACAAGCAAACTAAACACCAATACACCATCTTTAAGGGTTATTTATCAGTATTAAGACCAATCTTAACTCGTATTAACTAACTTGACTTAATTATATGGTTTAAAGGATAAGTCTAAAACTAAGAACACATAATCATCGATTATAAGATAAATTTTCAGGAAAAGTAAAAAGGAAAATGGTGATTATGCTGACACGATAAATTAAGCTATTACAAACTCCAATTCAATAATAGGTCAACAAGATATGGTTTCATAACAATTCATTACTAAATAAGAAATTCCCTTGAAGTTAGACATGATAAAACATGGCACCAACAACCATATGTAGATCAAAATTGTACACAATGAGTATTTGAGGCAGAGTTCTCATTAATCTAGTGATGAGACTAAGAATGCAAAAGAATGAAATATAAAATACCTTTTCAGGAATAGATCCATGAATTGAGCTGGAAAAAATTTGGAAGAGTTTGACTTCTTACAACTCGTGCACTACTTACATCAATAGGTGAAGGAAGGTTAGATCCAGCACACCCTGGTAAATTTTGAACATTCAATTCAGGGTTGTTTTGCACCAATTGACTAAAAAATTGTCACATCTCTTTTCTCATTTCACGTATTTCTTCCTTAAGAGAAGTGACTTTATTGGCATGCTTTTGTTTAAGCTTGTTAGTTTTCTCATCTCTCTTTAGAGAAGTTGTTGTCACTGATCTACCATAGCATCTAAGTCAACCAGGCTGCTCCTTTTCAAATACTACCCTAAGTGCATCATCTGCTATTTTCCTTGAATTTTGATGATTCTAAAGTTCAGCCTATCAATAAAAAGTTCTGTAAACAATATGTACCAATACAAAAAACTTTATATATGAAAAAAGGCTTAAATGGCAGGTATCTGAATATGCTAAGTGAGAAAATACATACAGGCTTGCTTCCTGCAGGAGCTTCATATGGTCGGGATCTAATGTGATAATTAACAAGTCTCTTATTTTATAGAGTAGAATGTGCTTATCTCATTTTTCTGTCAATGGGTGAAAGAGGAAATAATTTCATTTCACTACCAGAACATTTGACATTTCAATGATACAAAAAAAACCAATATATTTTATAGTTTTAACAATGTATCGCAAGTCTTATGTGATTTTAAATGTTGTTTTAGTCATGATAAGAACAAATGGATTAGATGGACGTCATTTTTTATTATCTTAAAATTAGGCACTAGAAGCAGTGACTTTAGCTTTATAATGTTGTTTGCAATGGAGCATCCTGATGCCAAATGTCATGCCCCAAAGCTACCCCCTGGATGCAACACAGTGGTTAGTGTTACAAGTGACCCCAAGCTAACCCATGGCATGGCACATCTATAAAAAATCAATTTAAGACATGCACTGTGCGAAAGATAAAATAGTTGTAATATATGACAGCGGGAAGAACCCAAGAATCTGAATATATATAGAGTATAAAAAAATATAGTGTCGACTGGGAACCATACTAACGACTGCTGAATCTAGTCTATGTCTGAAAGCTTTCTAACTGAATAAG
Source organism: Jaltomata sinuosa (assembly GCA_003996215.1). Taxonomy (NCBI): domain Eukaryota; kingdom Viridiplantae; phylum Streptophyta; class Magnoliopsida; order Solanales; family Solanaceae; genus Jaltomata; species Jaltomata sinuosa. The sequence goes on along the minus strand of QJPP01000308.1, from coordinate 212,177 downwards.
AGTTGTTGGGACATTCCCCCAGCTAACTCTAATAAATCTGAAACTGTAAATAAATGCAGAAGATATAAGCATGTCTATCATCCTCGAACTACTGAGGACTGGAAGTCAAACTAAGTGTGGCCTGGATGCTGAGTGCCTGAACCTACATCATAAAATGATGTAGCACAAAATTATGCGTCTGTACTTTGAATGTACTGAGCATGCAGGATATGTACAAAGCTGGATAATATAGAGCTGAACATGAAAATAGATATACTGCAACATAACTGAAAGCTGAACTGAATGCAATGACCAAGTAAAAATCCTGAAATAACATGCTAAATTGAATACTAAACATAAATACTGGATACAAGGTCAATGCACATGAATCTGACTGTGGGAGACACTACTAACCGACATACCCCAAGTTGAGCTAACTATGGGACTAACCAGTAACCCTGGATGGAAGGGTGTTCATACCTTGCCAAGGGTATGAAAAAGTCTGATGTGGATCCACTGCTGATGTCCACAAGGGACAAAGAGGTGCAGCCTAGTCTGATAGCTGATTCCTTTAAACCCACGGTGGCGCCGTAGTTCTGGGACTTGGGGACTGTTTCTAAAGGTCTTAGCCTAAACTGACAGCTAAGCCTTCATCCCCTTATCTTCTTGGTATTAAGTCTACTCCCACTGAATGTAAGTAATAATGTACTGAAATATAGGATAGCTCAAATACTGATAAATGACTGAGAATGAAACATACACGGGTTGAAGGGTATATCATTCAATTTCTGAAGCATAAACATATAACTGATCTGCCTAGCAAGATAAATTCATGAAATACTAGAATTCCTACAAGCTAGGGTTTCTGAGCCTTACGCATGAAACTACTCTAAATCTCCAAGAAACACGTAGTCAATAGCCTAGAAACTATCATAACTGAATTGTGATAAGTTTATGAGAATTTAGAACCTTAGGTATGAAATATTCATGGAGAAAACTAAAGACTGACTGGAATCTAAGGACCTAATGGGTGAAAGGAACCCACTAGTGAAACCCCACATACCTGGTGAAGAAATCCACGGAGAAATCCTTGGAATTTTGGGGCTGAACTTGATGAAGACCTCTGCTTGTTCTTGGAGGAAAATTGTCACCTCTTTCTCTTATTTTCTTTCTAAGTTTAAAGAATTTAGGGGAATGGATGTTTTAGGTAATTTTAGGCTACTTAATTCGGTTTAAACGACATAAAATGATGTAGCTTAGGCCTTAAAAGGGAAAGAAAAAGTCCAGAATACCCCTAGGATAGTTAAAAGAATTTCTGCAGAAAATGCGACTCAGGGATCACGACTCCGAATGATGGACCGTACTCCTGGACGACGGACCGTCAGCCTGAGTCGTGGTTCTGCCTAATAGTTTTAGGGGTCTCTGGTCTCAGTAACTACGACTCAACAGGATGGACAATTCTTCTGAATGATGGTTCATCATGTGACTTCTGGTTCCTGGGACTTGACTTATCCTAGGTATTTCCATGAGTCAAAGGATGAATCGTGATTCTGAAGTATGGTCCGTAAACCAACTCGTGGTTTCTGGGACTAGAACTGGGGGTCCTCTGATTCAGGAAAACCACGTGTAATAGGTCAAGCCGTGGTTTTAAACAATGGTCCGTGGTCCTAACCATAGTCCCCGGTACGTGTACTGAAGAGCTACTAGAACTTGAACTATGGTTCAAGATGACGGTCTGTAGTTCCAAACTACGGTCCATACTCTTGAACCGTGGTTTATGAAAACTTGAATTTTCTAAAAATTTTATTCTCTACAGGTTTTCTGAGCTTAGTCTGGGCTTGGAAGTTCTGGGGTGTTACAATATCTCTCCCTTGGGATCATTCATCCTCGAATGAAGACTGAATAAGTTGACTTTTGAGGGAAAGAGCAGAAATGCCTATTAACAGAGTACTAGAAACTGATATCTAACTGAACTGAGTTCCATAAACACACAAGTATGCTGAAATGCAAGGGTAACTGATGGAACAAGGTGCCGAGACTAAATTTCACAAGAGTAGACTGAGAGACTGGAGAGGAACTATTTACCTCAAGCTGAAACCAAATCGGAGGGAAAGAGGTGGGGGTACTTGGACATCATGGCTTCTTCTGCTTCCCAAGTAGCTCCCTCTACAGACTGATTCCTCCACAAAACTTTCACTGAAGCGACTTCTTTATTTCTCAATCTACGAACCTGATGGTCAAGAATCTCAATTGGAACCTCCTCATAGGTGAGGCTATCCTTCACAACCACTCTCTAAAGGTACTATCAAAGTCGGATCACCCACACACTTCTTCAACAGGGAAATATGGAAGACTGGATGAACTGCTGCTAGTTCTGATAGAAACTCTAACTTGTAAGCCACATTACCCACCCTTTCAGGATTCATAAAGGACCTACATACCTGGGACTGAGCTTTCCTTTCCTTCCAAATATCATTACACCCTTCATGGGTGACACTTTCAGGAAAACCTAATTGTCAACTTCAAACTCTATGTCTTTTCTCCTAACATCTGCATAGGACCTCTGATGACTCTGAGCTATCTTTAGCCTATCTCTAATGAGCAAAACTTTCTCCATAGCCTCATGTACCGAATATGGTCCAATCAAAGCTGCTTCATGCACTTCAAACCGACCAATAAGTGACCTACATCTACGCCCATAGAGGGCCTCATATGGGGCCATCTGAATGCTGGAATGGAAGCTGTTATTGTAGGCAAACTCTATGAGAGGTAGGTGATCATCCCAACTACTCTTGAAATTGATCACACAAGCCCTCAACATGTCCTTTAGGGTTTGAATGGTACGCTCATCCTGACCATCTGTCTGAGGGTGAAATGTTGTGCTAAGATTTACCTGAGTACCAAGACCTTTCTGAAACAAACTTTGGAAGTGAGAGGTAAACTGAGGACCTCTATCTGAGATGATAGATAAAGGAACTCCATGCAACCTAACTATCTCGCTGATGTAGAGTCTGGCATAGTCTTCTGCTGAATCTGTAGTCTTAACTGCCAAAAAGCAAACTAACTTAGTGACTCTGTCCACTATCACCCAAATGGAGTCATGCTGCATGCGAGTATGAGGTAAACCCATAATGAAATCCGAATTGACCACTTCCCACTTCCAATTAGGAATGCAAATCTCCTGAATCACACCTCCTGGTTTCTGATGTTCCACTTTAACCTGCTGATAGTTGGGACACTTAGCTATGAAATCTGTGATGTCCCTCTTCATGTCGTTCCACTAGTAGACTTTTCGTAGGTAACGATACATCTTAGTGGCACCGGGATGAATAGAATATCTGGAACTATGGGCTTCAGTAAGGATCTGCTCCCTCAACTCACCCACATTCAGAACACACAAGCAACCCTGGTAACGAAGCACACCATCCTTCCCTTTGGAGAAAACCTCAACTCTTCGCTGATGAACTGCACCCTTCGGCTGAAGCAATATAGAATCACTATCTTGTTTCTCTTGAAACTCCGCTACCATAGAAGATTCTGACCCATTCTGGACTATTACTCCACCATCTATCATGTCCACAGGGTAAACACCTAAGCGAGCGAGCCGGTGAATATATATGGCTAATTCTATCTTCTCTTCCTCAATATGAGATACAATACCCATAGATAGTCTGCTGAGAGCATCAGCTACTACATTGGCCTTACCCAGATGGTAAAGCACATTCATGTCATAATCCTTGAGGAACTCAAGCCACCTCTTCTGGCGAAGATTCAACTCTTTCTGGGTGAACACATACTGGAGGCTCTTACTGTGAACACATCAACATGAACACCATACAAATAATGTCTCCAAATCTTCAAGACTGACTGGAATCTAAGGACCTAATGGGTGAAAGGAACACACTAGTGAAATCCCATATACCTGGTTAAGAAATCCATGAAGAAATCCTTGGATTTTTGAGGCTGAACTTGATAAAGACCTCTGCTTGTTCTTGGAGGAAAACTATCGCCTCTTTCTTTTATTTTTTTTCTAAGTGTAAAAAATTTAGGGGAATAAATGTTTTAGGTAGTTTTAGGCTACTTAATTAGGCTTAAACGACATAAAACAACGTAGCTTAGGCCTTAAAGGGGAAAGAAAAAGTCCAGAATACCCCTGGGAAAGTTAAAAGAATTTTTGCAGAAAACACGACTCAGGGATCACGACTCCGGATGATGGACCGTACTCCTGGACGATGGACTGTCAACCTGAGTCGTGGTTCTTCCTAAGAGTTTTAAGGGTCTCTGGTCTTAGGAACTATGACTCAACAAGATGGACCGGTCTTCTGAACGACGGTTCATCATGTGACTCATGGTTCTTGGGACTTGACTTAGCCTAGGGATTTCCATGAGTCAAAGGATGGACCGTGCTTTTGAAGTATGGTCCATAAACCAACTCATGGTTTCAGGGACTAGAATTGGGGGTCCTCTGATTCAGGGAAACCACATGTGACAGGTCGAGCCATGGTTCTAAACCACGGTCTATTGCAACTCGTACAAAGACGGGGAAAGAAGTTCAAACAGATAGCCAAATTGTAATAGTAAGTTGTTTTTCATGCTATATTCTTCTTTCTTATTCTTCTTCTTATTCTTTCTTCTTCTTTGCTGGACTATTCGCTGGGAAGGGAATTTTTTTTCAAATTCTCGATAAGAGTCGTTGCAGTGTTTGCTGGCAGAGGAGCCATGTGCATTAAGCTTGATAATCTGTGTACTATGTGCCTTGTTTGTGTATATCTTTTTCTGCTATTTGTGTAAAGCACGATTGGCTTATATGACTCTTACAAGATAATTTGGTGGGGAAATTGGTGAATTTTGGATGTCAATTGAGAATTTTTGTTTGAACTTTATAATCTCTTTGTTTGCTTTTGCCCAGTTGCTTTCGCTTCCTCATCTGTTGATTCCAAGTCATCATTTTCCTCTTGAATACATCAAACAGTTGTTTAGATCATATACATGATAGAAATAACATGAAACATAACACAATATCATATAGCAGAAAAAAATTATACTAACATTTCATTTATGTTTAGATCTTATTTGATCACAAAATCTCCTTTACAATCACATTCTTTTACAGTAATCTTTCTCAGCCTACAATTATGATTCTTCTACTTTTTCTGTTAAGATACTTCTCTTTTGTACATGTATCTATACACAATGAATGAATAAATAATTTATACATTGGACACGATGGTACGCTATATATTTTGATGTTGTTAAGGTAATGTTTCAAGTACTTTGGCCAAATTGTTCCCTGCCCATAAAACCTCAGTAAAAATGGTTGTTATATTTGGTATATAAGATCCATCAGGGCCAATAACTTTCTGTTCTTACCTGAAACAAGAAGGCATTTTATGACTGATTTTAGCCTCATCCAGATTACACCTTATTGGTAAGTAGCTAAGCCAGAGTAAGATGAACTAAGACAAGAACGTTTATAATACGTCATTTGATATATGACTAATTTATGACTCTATATTGTTTGTTATATGTTCTACCTCATAGGTGTAGATGCCTTCCGAGAAAAACTGGTTTAACTACCCACAAGTAGAAACAACAGTCTCATAAAGCCATGATGTTATCTAGGTTTTTGGTGTAACACCCCTGAAGTTCCAAGACCTGACTAAGCTTAGAAAACCAGTAGAGAATAAAATTTTTAGAAAATTCAAGTTTCCAGGAACCACGTTTCAAGAGTACGGACCGTAGTTTGGAACTATGGACCGTTATCTTGAATCATAGTTCAAGTTCCAGTATATCTTCAGTACATGTCCCAGGGACTACGGTGAGTTTTACTTTTCTGCATTGGCCATACTCCGCATCATATCATCTTACGATGCATTTCATTGCATTATCTATGTGTACTTGGAGTGGTTTTACTTGTTTTACTATTATTATCTTCATCGTCAGTTAGATAGTTAGTTTTTTGTTGATACCTAGATTTAGGTGGATCCTTGTAGTTAGTTTACTTTTGTGTAGCTTATAATATTTTTTTTTTGAGCTCGATCGGCCTATGATTCCTACTAAGTACTCATTATTTTGGTACTCATGCTACACTCTGCATCTTTTTCTGATGCATCACTTAGTACGAGCCACCCTCATTGACCCTTCAGTCATTCGTGGACAGCTTCTGTTCGGATCATGGTAAGTTCCTGGCATTTTGGAGACTCTTTTACTGCTTTCCATCTATATACTTGTCTATATTTTTGTATTTTTTGATAGACAACACCTATTGTATAGTTATTCCATACTTTAGACGCTCTTGTATCGGTGAGACCAAGTCCGGGGTAGTGTAGTAGATATTTTGTCTTCTCGGTAACTTTGGGACCTATTTTGTATATTTATTACTATTGGTATGTATATATATTATTTGTACCCTTCTTGTATGATTCCCTCCCATATTTCTTTATTTAAATTGTTTTACTATACTTCTGCATTCTTGGGTTTTCTTGCTTATCAGGGGGTTATATAGGCGCCATCACGACTTAATTTTTTATTATGACAGAGTGATATCAGAGCTTTAGGTTCACCAATTTCTCCAGTAGAAAAGCAAAATTTCTATTAGAGTCTCGCAGATCGGTATGATGAAATCTATATCCTATTTGCAAGAGGTTGTCGGACATTCCTAAGAAGGATTCCATCTTGTTTGATTCTTTATTGTGCGTCCTTGACCTTACCAACTTCTAAGTATCTTTTGTTTCACTCTTTCTCAGATGTTTCAAATGAGATTAGCATCATGTGAGGACGAGACCCCTGCACCTACAGTTAGAGCCCCAACTAGGGGATGTGGTAGAGGTTGACCCAAAGGTCAAGGTAGGAGACGGGATGTGGTGTCAACTCGGGTCTAAACTAGATTACCATTGCCAGAGCATGATATTAGAGATAATGAGGTACAGTTTGAACCAAAGGGTGTGGGTCCAACCCAGCATCTAGAAGGTTTTATGGCCACTCCAGTACTATAGGACATATTTAGTCTCTTGCTTGGGTTCCTTGAGGGTATGTCATAGCCATCAACTTCACCCAGTACTCTGATTGGTTCTCAGGTCAGGGACTAAGCTCAGACTTTAGCCCAGGCAGCAACACATGGATCAAGAGCATATCCTGCTACTGTGGCTCCCATATTAGAGGTGTTGTTGGTCCCTACACTTGTTCCATCTATTCCAGTTAGGCATGTCATGTCTTCTGAGAAGAAGAAGATGCTTGGTAGGTTTCTATGGTTGGGTCCCTCGAGGTTTTTTAGTGCTCCTAGGGAGGATACAAATGAGTTTTTGACTAGTTAAAAGGATAGCTTGCAAAATCTTGGGTTGGTTGAGTTGCACGGAGCAAATTACACCATATTTCAGTTGTATGGTCCAGTAAAACAGTGGTGGAGGTATAGCTTGCGGGCCAATTGGGTCACCTCCGCTTACTTGATCATAGTTCTCAGTAGGTTTCTTAGAGAAGTATTTACTGTGCAACTTAAGGGAGCAGTTGATGGTTGAGTTCTTTAGGTTAGAGCAGGGCTCCATGTCTGTTCTAGAGTATGAGGTCCGTTTTTATGAAATAGTTAGGCATGCTACTATGATTTTGCCTACCGAGCATGAGAGCGTGCATCACTTTATCTAAGGATTGACTTTACATCTCTGGTTGGCTACAGAGGGTATGGTAGCATTAGGTCAGTCCTTCCTGGAGGTAGTAGACCATGCTCACACTATTGAGGGCGTACTTCAAATAGCCTAAGAGGGCATCGATAATAGGCCTCACTATCAGGATAGTTACAGTGGCTCACAGACATGTGGCAGAGGCTACGTTTGTAAGGGTCAGCATCAATAGTGTTTCTAGTCGAGCCAATCTATTCAAGTGGTATTATAGATTGTTGAGGGTCAGAGTAGTCAGTATTTGATTTAGTTTTCGTGAGGTTCTCATTCTGGGTCCATAGTTTGTGGTAGTCATTCTGATTTAGCTGGGTCTTTAAACCAGGGTATAGGTTGCCAGGGTTGTTATTAGTGTAGTGAGTTGGGCCACTTTGCTAGGGAGTGGTTTTCAGCATTACACTATAGGCAATAGGATCATCCAGCACAGGCCCCCCAAGGCTCCAGCACCACTGGCTAGAAGTGGTGCACAAGGTAGTAGGGGTAGTACCCAGGTTACTCGAGATCATTCTTAGTCTAGTAGATAGGGAGGACATGGCGGTCTGAGCTTCATTTATGCATTTTTGGGCTATCCCGAGGCTGAGACTTTTAGTACTTTTATCATAGGTATGATCTCTATTTTCCATAAGTCAGCTTCTACATTGTTTGATCCGAGATCTATATTCTCCTATGTGTCTTCTTATTATGCTATTCATTGGGAGTTTACTTATGAGTTATTGCCTGTGTCTTAGTTTGTAGCTACCCAGTAGGATATTTATTTGTAGTAGATCATGTATACCGAGCATGTGTGGTGACTATCCTGGGGTATGACACGTGTGTATACCTGATTGTGCTAGATATGGTTGATTTTGATGTGCTTTTAGGCATGGATTGGTTGTCTCCTATCATGCAGTCTTAGATTGCTTTGCCAAGACCGTTACTCTGTGGATGCCTGTTATCCCCCTATAGTATAGAAGGGTGCCGATAGCCACATGCCAAAGGGAGTTATATCTTTCTTGAGCGCCCAAAAGTTAGTTGGGCAGGGGTTCTTAGCCTATCCTGCTTACATCCGTGATACTAGTGCCACCACACCTTCACTTGAGTCAGTTCTAGTGGTTTGCGAGTATTTGAATGTGTTTCCCTTTGATCTACTAGGTATTCCTCCTGATTGTGACATTGACTTAGGTATTGATGTCGAGTCAAACACTCAGCCCATTTCTATTCCTCTTTATCGGAGGGCACCAACTGAGTTGAGGGAGCTTAAGGATCAGCTCCAGGACTTATTGAATAGGGGGTTCATCAGGCGTAGTGTATCTCTGTGTAGTGCTCTTATTCTATTTGTGAAGAAGAAGGATGGGTTAATACGCATGTGTATTGACTACATATAGTTGAATAAGGTGAAAATTAATAATAGATATGTGGTGCTACATATTGATGATCTTTTTGACCAGCTACAAGGTGCAGCGGTGTTCTCTAATGTAGACTTGAGGTCCAGTTATCACCAGTTGAGGATTAGGGTTGTGACATCCCAAAGACTGCATTTAGGACTTGATATGACCATTATGATTTCCTAGTAATGTCTTTTAGGTTGACCAATGCCCTAGCAACATTTATGGAGTTGATGAACAATGTGATAAGAGCCTACCTGGGTTCCTTCATGATTGTGTTTATCAATGACTTCTTGATATATTCAATGAGTAGAGAGGAGCATGAGCAGCATCTGAGAGTTTTACTTCAGACCTTGCGAGACCATAAGTTATATGACAAATTCACTAAGTGTGAGTTTTGGCTAAAGTTTGTGGCATCCTTGGGGCACGAGGTATCAAAGGATGGGAATATGGTTGATCCGGCAAATATTATGGCAGTTCATGATTGGGCTAGGCCTACTTCTCCTACCGAGGTTCACAGTTTCATCAGGTTGGCAGGTTACTACAAATGGTTTGTGGAGGGGTTTTCTTCTATAGCAGCTCCATTGACTAGATTGACTTAGAAGAATATCCTCTTCTAGTGGTCAGATGAGTGTGAGGTGAGCTTTCTGAATTTCAAGGCCTTATTGACTTCAACTCTTATTCTTATTCTTCCAATCGAGGGTCAGGGGTTTATAATGTATTGTGATGCTTCTGGTGTTAGTTTGGTTTGTGTATTGATGCAGTGAGGCCGAGTTATTATTCATGCTTCCAGATAGTTTAAGGTTCACGATAGGAACTACCTAACTTATGAATTGGAGTTAGCAGCGGTAGTCTTTGCATTGATGATTTGGAGGCATTATCTATATGGCGTGCATTGTGAGATCTTCACAGACCACCATAGTGTTTATTACATTTTCAGCCAGAAGGATCTAAATTTGAGGCAGTGCAGGTGGTTGAAGTTACTGAAGGTCTATGACATCTCCATTCTTTATTATTCGGGCAAGGAAAATGTGGTAGCGAATGCCCTGAGCTGGAAGTTAGCGAGTATGGGTAGCTTGGCATTCTTAGCAGCAGAGGAGCGACCTTTAGCATTGGACATCTAATTCTTGGCTAACAAGTTAGTTAGACCTTACATTTCTGAGTTGAGCCAAATGTTTGCTTGTGTTGAGGCTAGATCTTTCTAGTGGCAGCAGATTCAGGCACAACATATTGATGATGCGAGGTTGAGGATCATTCATGATAAGGTGTTGAGCAGTGAAGCTAGGAAGGCAACCATAGATTCAGAGGGTGTTTTGAGGATTGAGGGTCATATCTATGTTCCTAGGATTGGTGACTTGGTTAGGTTGATCTTGGAGGAGGCTCATTGTTCTAGGTATTCCACTTATCCCAGGGCAGCTAAGATGTATCATGAATTGAGGTAGCACTACTGGTGGTGTGGGATGAAGAGGGATATCTCAGATTTCATGTCTAGGTTCTTAAACTGTCATCATGTGAAGTTTGAGTACTAGAGACCAAGTGGTTTGACTTAGAGGCTACCCATTTTGGAGTGGAAATGGGAGAGGATTGCTATAGAATTTGTAGTCAGTTTGCCACATACTTTTTGGTCATTTGATGCTATCTGGGTCATCGTGGATAGGTTGACAAAGTCTGCTCACTTTCTACCAGTTTAGACTTCCTTCAATTCCGAGAGGTTGGTTCAGATCTACATCCATGAGGTTGTTCATTTGCATGGGGTTCCAATTTCTATCATTTTTTATCATGGTACTCTACTTACTTCATGTTTTTAGAGGTCTATTTAGAGTGAGTTGGGTACCAGGGTTAAGCTTAGCACTGCCTTTCATTCGTAGACACGTGGTCTATCAAAGCATACTATTCAGGTTCTACAGGATATGTTGCGAGCCTGTGTTATTGATTTCAGGGGTCAGTGGGACCAGATCTTAACCTTGGCATAGTCCACATATAATAATAGTTACCATTCCAGCATTCAGATGGCTTCGTTTGAGGCTTTGTATGGTAGAAAGTGCAGATCTCTGGTGGGTTAGTTTGATGCCTTTGAGGTTAGGACGTGGGGTACCAACTTGCTTTGTGATTCTATAGACTGGGTTTGGGTCATTCAAGAGAGACTTCACACCACCTAGAGTAGGCAGAAGAGTTATGTTGACTGGAGGGTTCGAGACTTAGAGTTTATGGTTAGTGACCGTGAGTTTCTCTTGGGTTTCACCCATGAAGGGTATGATGAGGTTTGGGAGGAAGGGTAAACTCAGTCCTAGGTTCATTGGGACATTTGAGATCCTTCGTCACATTTGGGAGGTTACTTATGAGTTGGCCCTGCCTCCTGCTCTTTCTATTGTTCATCCAATTTTTCATATTTCTATGTTGTGGAAGTACATTCTGGATGAGTCTCACGTGCTCCGGTGGGATTCGGTTCAGTTGGATGAGTCTCTATCCTTTTAGGAGGAGCCTATTGCTATCTTAGATAGACAGGTTAGAAAGTTGATTTCCAAGGAGATTCCATCAGTTAAGGTTAAAGGGCGGCATCGTTTTGTCAAAGAGGCTACTTGGGAGATCCAGACCGATATGCATACCGACTATCTTCACCTTTTTGAACATTCAAGTATCTTCTTTTCTTTATCTTTTGAGGATGAAAATTCTTTTAGTAGTGGATATTGTAATGACCCCCCAGATTATTTTCTTAATTCTCATTCTTTTCCCTCTCTTTGAGCTTTCCCACAGTAGCTACAGGTCATTTACGAATTGCCAGAACTGATGGTTTGGTTCCTGGGCCATTTCTGTGTGTTTTAAGCTTATTTCCTTATTTTGCAACTCTTATGGCTGGTAGAGCTGACTTTGGTCAATATTTGGAGTATACAGCCTTGGATGAAAATTCTATCAACATTGTTAGCTCCGGAATGTCGACTTTGGGCTATAGGGACCTTAGGTTTAGGTCCTGAGGCTTTCAAACTTGTTTAAGGATATTGGGTTCCATATTGGTAAAAGTTGATTTTTGGGCATGGAGCACACTTTTTGTTAAACTGATCTTTATTGGGGATTTCGTTGGTTTCGTTGAGTCTGGAATGTCATTTTTGGTTTAGTAGCATAGTTCATTTGCATTTGCGGGACCCTAGATAAATCCCGAGGGTCTATCCGGTGACCTTTTTAAGTTGCCAAAACTGTTGTTGGTTGGTTGCTATTGCAAAAGTAGCCAACCCTTCTCCTGCGCAGAGGGTGGCCTACAGGTGTATAGAAGGCACTGGCCTTGCCCTTTTTTTGCCTTTTGCCCACACGATGGCTTAGCTACGTATGCGTGCCTGCACGGGCTGTGTTCAGCTTACATGTGCATTGCAGTGGTGCCTGACCTGGCCTTCACCGGCCTTTTGCATATGCGTGCGCCTGGATGCATTGGTGAGGCCGTATGTCGGTGGAATAGCCGCGTGCGCATAGGCTTTGTCTGGCAACTATATATTGGTTTCATCATTTTCTCCTCAATCAAACTGAATTCCTTCATTAGTTTTGAGCTTCAAGCACTGATCCAAGATCCCATTTCCATCCCTATTGGTCTGGTATGTTTACCTTAGTTCCCTTCTCCTTTTCCATCATTAATTCATGTTACTTTTCGCTTATATTGCCATAGTTTCCTTGTTTTAATTCTTGAGCAAAATGGACTTCAGGTTGTTTCCAGACCCCTAATCTATTTTTACATTCATGTTGATGTGTTTGAGGCACGATTTTGGGCGGTCCGATGAGCACATATCCAGGTCTTAGTTTTATGCATATATTTATGAGCTTGAGGTTCCTTTAGGGTTCCCAGGGTACCATATATCAGGTTTTAATTTTTTGCATTGGCAATACTCCGCATCATATCATATCACGGTGCATTGCATTATCTATGTGTACTTGGAGTGCTTTTACCTATTTTATCATTATTATCTTCACTGTCAGTTAGATAGTTGGTTTTCTGTTGATAAATAGATTTAGGTGGATCCCTATAGTTAGTTTACTGATAAATGCTCAAACATACTCTCCAAGATGGAGGTATTGGCGATCATCAAGCAAAACACATTTATAAGTACCCAACGGATGTCGGGGTTGTACCCGCAGAGACTTATAGATAGCACAACGATGATTATAATAAAATGACTTCACTAAGATAGTAAGTGTTTAAATCATGAAAGTAAATGATTAGGGGGGATTATGATTTTGTCACAATAATCTCAATTCAAGCAAGACAGTAAAGTAAAATGGGTATACAAATGAGAGTAGATGACTAGGGATGTGCGTCCAATGAGGCTCTAGTGTGCGATAGGGTATTGCCTATTCACATAAATTCTTGCTCATTGACATAGGTAGCCTTGGTTTTAGGTATGGTTGGTCATCTCTCAATCAACAACCATATGTTTGACAGCCTCGGGTACAGAATTATCGGTTTATCAAAAAACAACCAAGCTAATGCTTAGGGAGGTCATACTATTTCTAGCTTAGACCCTTAAATGGGTGATTCCGTTGATATTAGCTATTTCTAGCCTCAATCTAAATGGATGCCCAAGTTCCCACTAGTAATTTCACATCCGAAGTTAAGAAATTCTCTTTCAAGCAATAACATAACCAAGTAAGCAAAATCAATGTTTGCAACCACCAATTTTAGGATTAAAACTTGGTAACCCATGTCAAATAAGCAATTATGACCAAAACTTAGCAACACCCACAACCATTTGTCAAGCACCCATTATCAACACATCCCTAGACAATGAAATTAGCTACTCATACTAAAGGAAAGAGATATACCAAGTGGGTAAGTCAAATTCCTCTTCATTCAAGTGTAATTTCAATATCTAAGCTCATTTTTGCACACAAATGGTGAACTAATATTGGAAGAGAGAATTGATTTAAACCCTCTTCTTCTTCATAGAGAGGAAACTTGTTCTCAAAGCTTAAATTACTCAAGAGTATTCAGAACTAAAGAATTATATTAACAATTGTGCCTAAAATGGGTTTAAATACTTTTCCAAAATGTCACTAAATTTTTGGACAAAAATTCCCTACGGGTGGTGTGCAGCGCGACTTGCGGTTCGTACGTCAGCATATGTGCGTCGCACACCCTCTTTAGTTGAACCAGTCTCAGATTACTTGGGAGGTCTCATGCAAAGGAGGTGCGATTCACACCATGAGTTGTGTGCATCGCACAACGACTGCACCTCATAATATATCCTTTAGTCAATTCAAGGCTCTATGCGGTGAGAGGTGCGGAATGCACCAAGGCTTGTGTGTGTCGCTCAAGCACCACATCTCATGGAAGAATCTCCATACTATTTTATCACTTCAGACTTCACTCCTTTTAAGCTTTTTCTGGGTCCATTTTCTTATTTTCTATCTTTGATCACAAGTACCTACATAGACACAAATAAAGGCCATAAGAACCTCTAAATTTATTCAAACCATAGCAATAATTCAAGGATAAAGGCTCAATCAGTTGGTAGATTATCGACTTATCATTTACTTTCATGTAGCATATAATATATATTATTTTTCTGAGCTCGGTCGGCCTATGATGCTTACTGGGTACCCATTTTTTTGGTACTCATACTATACTCTGCATCTTTTTTTGATGCAAAACCTAGTATGAACCACCCTCGTTGACCCTCCAGACATTCGTGGCTAGCTGCTATTTGGATCATGGTGAGCTCCTGGCATTGTGGAGACCCCTTTGCTGTTTAGCTTCTATGCCTCACTTGCGTGCCACAAGTCCCTACTTGCGTGCCGCAGGTCCCCACTTGCAAACGCAGGTGGCACGCAGAATCTAATGCAGGTGACCTGCTAACCACTATCGACTGTGTCGCACTTGCATGCCACAGGTTCCCACTTGTGAGCAAATGTGGCACAGAGAAGACAAGCAGTAGCATAAAAATTATTGGTTTTGAATGGTTGAGTAATAAATCATGTTATGACCTTTAAACTCATTTTTTTCTCCCTTTTCACGAAGTAGTCTCTTTAGGCTATTAGTGAGTTTCTTCAAATCATTTATTTCAATTGTTTAGTAGATACATATTCTACTTTTAGTTGCATGTGCCATGTATGGTGATGTCTATTTTTGTGTTCTCTTGCAATTCATGTAGTCTAGAACTTGCCCGAAATGTGTTTTAAGGCAAAATCCTAGACTATGCTTGGCTTGGAAAATGATATTAGGCCTTACTTGGACCGTTACTTTGCCCTAGATTCCTACCCTTGCATATTTTGTCTTGTGAACCCCCTTTGAGCCTTTAACCTTTTCCTTGGAAACCATGTTACAAGCCTGAAATTTTTTTCTAAAATTAATCATCCTTTCATACCCTCCTCTCTATGTGCTTTGTAAGTTCAAATGTGGGCTTAAAGCCTAAATTGGGGATGAAATGTGTTAAAAGTGCAAAAATAGGCTAAAATCCTAAGTTTGGGGGTATGGTGAAAATTAATTATGTGGTATCTATTTGAATGATGGGAAAAATGAAATAAAATGGAGACCTTCCTCGATTTTTAGAAAAAGACCAAAAAAAGAAGAAAGGGAAGGAAAAACAAAAGTTGTGAATAAACGGAAGACTAGGTGATGAATTGAAAAGGTGAATAAGGATTGAAAGTTGTGAAGGAAGTGTACTTATATTGCAAGTTACGGTTCTTAGGGAGGATTTGAGTAAATATTTCCAAATTGTGTACTTACCTTAACCCCAAAGCATATATTTCAACCCTCAAGTCCTATCTTGATTTCAAGACAACTGTGTCTACATTAGTGGTTATCCACATAAAGGGCAAGCCTATGGTATTACTTGATTGAATATGAACTTTATTGTGAGAGAGAGAATTAATTCATTTGATTCTCATCCCAAATGCATTCAAATTTCTTTGATAAAGTATGGGATACTCTCTTGATTTGTGAGGGCACATGTGATTTGATTCGTGAAATTATTCCATTTTTCAATTGAGAGGAATGAATAAAAGAAATTTTCTTCGTCATAATGAGGTAAATTTTGAGTCTTTGGTGTCATGATTCGATTGTTACTTTGAGTAAAGTATTGCTTGAATGCCCAGATAGGATGTAAAAAGTTTTGAAAAAGGCTGGTGATTCACAAGTTTTGAATTAGTTGTTTGTACCAATCGAGGTTATGCCTTTGTACTTAAAGTGAATTCTCCTTGACTTTTAATCATGTCAATGTACTTGTTCTTTTGTGTCCCTTTAAGATGAATTAGATTTTTGAATTTGCTTGAAGAAAAGCAACAGTTCAAGTTGGGGGTTTGATAAGTTTTACCAACTTATTTAGATATTAATCTTATACTTTTGCTATCCTAATTGAGAAAAATAATGCATTTGACACGATTTACTTCTATTTTACAAGTTTAAGTGACTTAGAAGTGATTGGGAAAGGAATAGAGTGAAAATAAGTCATTTGACCTTCGCGAACGTGGTAGGCCAGCCGCGAATGCGAAGGTCAACAAGTCAGTCAAGCCTCAGGTATGTCGTGGACCGCTCACATAGGTGAATCTCAAATAGACAAACACTCTTCATATGCGTGATGGACCACACACGATGGAAAAAGAAAGATGTGATAGCTACAAGGCAGATTTGGAAAATCACACTTTTTGATCCCCATTTTACATAAAACTCATCCAAGCCATTTTGGAAAGTATCTTTGGCCAATTTTCACATCTTAGACCTATTTTGGCAAGCTTGGAGAGCAAGCTCAAGACCATACACCATTGGGGTGAAGATTAAATGCTTAAATCGTAAAATTCTTAATTTCTTTCTTTAACTATTGCTTTGTATTACTTAATTGTAGGTGTAGTTGTTGATTTGATATTTGGATATTGTGTATGTGATAGAATACATTTGGGTTAGAATTCTTATCTTGTGTATTTTCTAGTTTATGAATTGAGTGTTTGAATATCTAATTAATCTCATGCTTGAATTGATTTCTAAAGGGAGTGATCAACCCTTGGACTTTCCTCTTTTACTTTGATTTAGCTTGAAAGAGTAAATCGAGGTTGTGGAAAGGTTAATTAGAAAAAATTGGTTCTTTAACCTCATGTCGCGGATTTTAGCTTGAAATAGGCAAATCCTAGTGTTTCCATAATTGGAATATCATTGTTGACACTTACCTAGATTCGAAAGAACTAATTGAGAAATATTTTCCAATTATCGAGAGATATTGGTGGATACTTGAGATTCCAAGGCATAATTTGATCGACCCTTGTTTAATTAGGAAATAGGAACTTGAGTTGTAATAGATCATATTGATGTGAATTGAATTCCATTCATAAATCACATTGTTATCTATGTGTTGTGAAGGTCACTGATCAATCTATCCTTTATTTGATTACTTTTTATCATTGTTCGTGTTTCTAAACACAAACCCCTAAAACATTATATCATTTGATTCTTTGAACTTTAAAGACAAGGCCCTTGATATTGTTCCTTGTGGGATTTGACCCCGACTCCTGTTGGGTAAGTTATTTTGCAATGACTGTAGCCACCTTTTTAATTGGAGAGTTGTTTTGGATGTTAACAAAAATGGTGCCGCTACTAAATTATTTAGCTCTTAAGCATGAATTATTGCCTTGATTTGATGATATCTAGAAGGATTTTATGCTTTTATTCTCTTATATGCAGGCATTCATGTGAAATGAAGATAGAAGAAATTATGATAAAGATATGTGTTTGGTCATGTGTCATAGATGGCACCTACTTTCCACAAGTGCCAGTGCAGGAGGAACCATGCAAATTGCCTGGAAGACTAGGCACCTACGTGCCACAAGTCAACATTTTCCCCAATCAGTTAGGTATTTGGGAAGCTTCCAAGGCCAATATTGGGATCTGTGCAAGGATATTGTAGTTAGTTTTTTGCCAATTTTAAGAGATTATTGGGTACACTTTGTAGAGTATAGCTTTTAGCTTATTTTTCATTGAAAATAGTGAAAAACTCCGTTGTTAACCATTCAAATCTTGGAATTGAAGTTAGTTTTTATAATATGAATAGAATTGAGGATTACCCAATTGGTATATTTTGTTTTTCCTTATGTATGAGTAGGTAATTTCCTTTCTAGGGGTGTGTGCAATGATAGGTGTTTGAAATTGGGATTGGGTACTAAGTATTTGTGTTAATAATTTATTATTATGTGTGGTCCTAGTGAATCTTTTAAGTTTTAATTAAATAATTGATAGTTGCAAACGTTAAATTATCTTTCTAATTATGGTCTTTGCTTGAGAAAGAAGTTCAATAATTGGGTAAGGATTTATAGTGAGGATTTTGGAATTTCTTGTCAAAAGTTGAGGATAGAAATAGATTGAATTAGGAATTTCCCATATAAGGGTTGAGTCTTCAAATAGTTCAGTCAACTTAAGCTACATGGTTGGTTTGTTGCTAAAACCTTGGGGTTTGAAATAACCCAAGGTATATATGTTTGATTGGTTAAAAAGCGATTTAACATAGCTTTAACCAAGGCTACCCGTACTATAATCAAGCATAAATGAAGCGATTAATCCCAATTCTAATGTTATGACTTCATCGGAAGCACACCCCTAGTTTCTCCAACTTTGATATTAGCAATTTTGTTACTCCATTAATATTGCAAACAATATTGATTACTTTTTAAAACTACTTCCCCCCTTTACATTTTTTTATACAATACACTTGCTTGAGTTAGTTAGTTTACAAATATTGGTGAATCTTAAGTCCAATCCTTGTGGGAAATCAACCCCAACTCTTGTTTGGTAACTTATTTTTCGACGATCATAGCCACCTCCTTAATCAAAGAGTTATTTTGGACGTTATCAAAAATAACACCATTGACAGGGGTTGGTTTTTGAGTGCAATCTTTTGTTTATTGATTCACATTAGTTTTGCGCTTTGTTTTCCTTTAATGTTGTTTGTTATTTT
Source organism: Jaltomata sinuosa (assembly GCA_003996215.1). Taxonomy (NCBI): domain Eukaryota; kingdom Viridiplantae; phylum Streptophyta; class Magnoliopsida; order Solanales; family Solanaceae; genus Jaltomata; species Jaltomata sinuosa. Next base: position 193,250 of record QJPP01000308.1, on the reverse strand, counting down.
GTTCTTTAAATAGGTGAACCATGAGTCAAACTAGCGAAAATAGTAGTGTTTACGGGTTTATGGATGTGGAGGATGAGTTTGTGGTACATGGTGTAGCGGGTGCCATTTGCTTGCCTCCCATGGTTGGTAATGTGGTCTTTCATGGCACAAGTACCATTCTACATTTGATTCAAATGAAAGGCTTATTTGGAGGGCTCTCAAATTAAGATGCTAATCGGTATATACATAATTTTATAGAAATATGCCAGTCATTTAACATCCATAACATCATTTAAGAGTCCATATGACTAAAGACTATTCCCGTTATCTCTCATGGGGGAAGAAACCTCTTGGTTAGAAGATCTACCCAACGGCTCTATCACCTCATGGAATGGTTCAGTTGAGGCCTTATTAGATCAATTATTTCAACCTTTGAGAATGTTGCAACTTTGTGATTCTATCACGAACATCCGTCAATTCCTAGGTGAACCATTACATGAGGTTTGGTTGAGGTTCAAGAAGAAAGTGTTGTTGTGCCCCTATCACAATCTCCTGGATGGGGTGTTCTTGAAAAGCTTTTACCGATCACTAGACTCCATGAACAAGTCTGTAACAAACAACCTAGCAGGGGGTTCAATCATGGACCAAACATTTGGACTTGTGAATGCCCTTTTTGATAGAATGACCAAGACCAACAGAGCCTATCATACGAGGGAGGCTAAGGTGACATCAGATATTACATCCTTTATCATGACCAATTAAACTAGGATCAAAGAGGATTAAAGAGATGAGAACATGGCTAAAATGATGACTTATGTCAAATTTCTTGCAAAATATATGATGGGAGCCGGAGTAAAAAGTGTGAATCCCATTGGGGCTCATGGATGCAAGTCCCATGAAGAAGATAAGGCTTATGCTGTTTGATAAAGAGGTCCACTAAATGTCAACTCAAGTGGCATGTTCTCTCCCGGGGTACCAAGGTGACTTTCAAGGCTCTTGGCAACCAACAGACGAGAATCAAGGTTGGAACAAAGAGAGAGGAATCATATGGAGGGATCATGAACGAGAAAGGGGTCATGATGGAAAATGGAGATAGAGAGATCATGAGAGAGAGAGTGATCAATATGATCACCGATGTTCAAATCCATATGTGTCTCCCCCTAAGGTAGATGCCATATTAATTCAAATGGGACTTAGAGACCCCACTAGCTCAAAGATTGAGGATATGTTGGCTTGTGTCTTAAAGAAAGTAAAGTCTACGGGTAATGTGGTGAGAGAATTAAAAAATGATGTCCAACCTCACTCAAATGGTGAGTTCACACTCAGCCTCAATCAAGCATCTCAAAGCTCAAATGAATCATTTATCGGATCAAATAAACCCATAGATGAAGGGTACATTTCCTAGTGACACTCTCCCTAACACAAAGAATGATGGACATGCTATGGATATTGTTACTCGAAGTTCAAGGACACTTGATGGTGTGGATAATGCAACCAAAAAAGTTTTGTTTGAAAAGAAAAGTAGTGAGAATCCAAAGGTTGGGGTGAAGCCTAGTGCACCCATGTTGAATGTTGATGAGAAGAGTGCGGATGAAGTTGATGAAAATCCAAGTGAGGAAAAAGAGAAGGTTGAGTGACCTCCTCAAGTTATGATTGATATAGCGGAGGAAAAAGGGGAAGAAGTCATTAATGAGCCAAGGCATTTGCCTAAGTGTCCTCCCACGTACCCTTATAGGTTGATCAAGAAGAAGGAGGACAATCAGTTCAAGTAATTTGTTGACTTGTTTAGTAAGCTATCGGTGAACATTCCCTTTGTAGATGCTTTACTACAGATGTTGGGATATGCCAAGTTTATGAAGGATCATTTAAAAAAGAAAATATTTATTGATATGGTCACGGTTGAGGTGTCATATTATTGTAGTGGAGTCATGGCAAGTTACTTAGCTCTAAAGAGAGATGACCCAGGGGACTTTACCATTCCTTTCTCCATCGGGGCATACTTTTTCAACAAAGCCTTATGTCACCTCGGGGCTAGTATTAATTTGATACCCCTTGTGATATCCAAGAAATTTGGCTTCGTATTTCCCAAGCCAAATCCAATGAGGTTGCTTATGGCTAAACAATAAATTAAATGTCTGGTCAGTATTCTCTTTGATATTTTGGTAAAGGTCGATAAATTCATACTCTCGGGGGATTTTATTGTATTAGATTGTGATGTGGACCTAGAGGTGCCTATCATTTTAGGGTGCTATTTTTAGTCACCGCATGAGCACTCATGGATGTTGAATTAGGAGAACTCACATTTTGGGTTGGACGTAAAGAAGTCACATTTAATGTTTGCCAATCAAGGAGACCATCAAATTAGTGTAGGGTCATTTCTATGATTTCTACAAAGGATGAGCGGGTTGAAGTTCCTTATGGAGAAGACTTGGAGGAGATTTAACAAGTAAGCAACTTGTGCTATATGAAGGTCAAGAGAAGAGAGACCCCGAGGATATTAGCATGCTCAAGCTACTAAATTTGGTGAATGTATGCATTGGTCCTAATTAATCTCTATCAATTCCCATATCTCATGAGTTGCATACTTGGCAAATAGATGAGTTGGTTACACTTATGAGAAGATACATCCGGAGCTTTGGATGGAATTGTGCCAATTGCCTTGGCATAGCTCCAGTCAAGCATTGATCCATGAGGTACTATCATTGTGTTGCAATGTAAAATCAGGTGCTTCTTGGGAGGCAACCCAAGTATTTTTGATTTAATTACTTCACTCTTTTGTTGTTTTTGGATTGTTTTAGGAATGCATGAAGATTTAAAAGAGTCAAAGTACTCAAAGATTCCAAGAACAAGACATGTGTTTCACCTGCAAGCCGTATGTGCAAACCTGCTACACGCAGGTGTAATGCACATTAGAAGTAGTGTGCCAGGAAGGAAGATGAAAACTTTTTGGCACATGGGAGCTCACAAGCAGAACACATATGCAAACCTATGACATGCATATGCTACCGCACGTCTGGGCTAGTAAATTGGGAGTAAATCCCCAACAAATTGTCACCTTTTCTCCACATGCAAGCCACAGGTAGCCACTTGTGAAACGCATGCCGCGGCACAGGAGCAAATGTATGTTTTTATATCTTGACCTAACCCATTTGACCTTGACCCAACCCGACTTGACTCGTGCCTCTTCACCTCCTTATCCCCCTAAAAACTAACTTTCTTCTCTTCTTCACCATTACAACTTTTCCAAAAGTTCCATTACTTCTCCCACTAACTTCCTCAACACCCAAAACCTCTTCTCCACACTTATTTCATTTCTCTATCATCGCACCATCGATCAGAGCCACCACCGCCATCATTGTTTTTTGGAGAAATTGTATTCTTCATTCTAGGACTTCCAAAGATTCAATTTTTACTCACCCACTTTCCTATTTCTAAATGTGGTATGCTCCTCTATGTTAAATCTATGTTTTTCTTTGATTATGGAGTGGTTTTAATTTGGCATGCTAGTTGAAAATCTGCCATTGCCCCAATATGCTTAAGATTTGACTTTAAATCTCAATTTTGGGTCTTTTTGTTGATATGGATTGTGTTAAATTTGTGTATCTTGCTTTATATGTAAATACATGATGTATATACCATTTGTAAGCGGGAAATATTGAGTTTGGGGTGAAGTATGAGTAACCCACTCATTAGTAGTGCATGGTTTAACCCTATAATAGATTGAGTGATGTCATTCTTAAGGGAAAATCATCGTTGCTTTGGGTTTTTCTTGTAATAGTGATGTGTTAGGCCTGAATATTTACCATTGTGCTCTTGAGTAAATTAGTGGAGTTTTATTTGTTCAGTAAGTGCTTTGGTTGAGTGTGAGGGATAATTGTGCATTTTGATATGATTTTCTTGATAGAGCACATGGCTTGACATTTCTAATGATAGATGGGGTAACGTCCTTCTTAAGAAAAGTCATTGAGCATATGTTAATTGGTCGTATTATGGTCTTGGTCTTGTTGGTAAGTCTTTTGGGGAATTCCCAGTACCCGTTAGACTTTGAAATTCATCAAATAATTTCCTAAGTATGACTTCTTATTGTTAAGTAAAGAATTAGACCCTATTGGGAACTTACGTGCCACAAGTGTTGCCTTGCGAAACGCATGTGCAATGCAAGTGAAGGCAGGGAGTTAAACCACTCACTTACTACCAACTTTGTTTCACTTGCATGCTACCAGTCTCTACCTACGATATGCAAGTGACAACACACGTGTCATTGAGTGCTGTCAGCTTTCTGCCAAGCATGTATGCAAGCACATGTGTGCCGCATGTTGGCTCATGTGAAAGTCATATGACAGCGCAGGTACTTATTTATGTTACCAATTCTCTTCATGGCACATGCGGTTCACATACGTGCCGCAAGTCTCCACCTACGAAATACATTTGGTATGCATGTATCGGCAGTCAGCTCCATGATATTTCTTTCTTTTTCATTCCATTTCTTTTTCATTCATTAGCTTCTTGTAGTTGTTTTCTTTTACTTCCCAATGAAAAAAATACAAAGAGATATTTGGTTCTTTTTCATTGGCACTCAGATCTTTTTACATGGACTTGACATCATCCAGGAGAAAAGCTAAAGACAAGCCTCCATTGGGATTTAATATACCTGACATCCCTCCTGATCCTGTTCAAATTGAGGAACAAACAGTGGCACATCTCAGATTTGGCCTTGAGGGAACGAAAGCCTATTATCTGACCTTTTCTGAGAAGAGAACGATCACCGAGGAGGCTTGGTTTGATGTACACTCCTTCAAGGATGACTTCCCAAACATAGCAAAGTAGTTCAATGTACGGGTTTTGTACCCATTCATGGAAGTCATGGGTCCTTATTTTCAAGAGTTAGTGAGGGAATTTTGTGCGTCTTATCGGGCTCAAAAATATATTTTAAAGCACAAAGGCCGAGTAAACAAGATGCCATATTTGTCATTGGTTTTTGTGCAAGGAAAGGAAATCAACATTACCCTCGCTGTGATCAACTCTATTTTCTGGGATGAGCTAGGGCAGCATGGAGCGGGGTTTTCTAGGCATGTAGCTACAATTAATGATCAATATTCTTGGGTAGCTAGTGTTATTGGTGAGGACAAACTCTTTAGGCTGTGACTAAGGGTGATATTTCTCGCCATGATCTAATGTTTGAGGCTTGGATGTGGCTCGACTTCATATGTACAAGACTCAATCCTTCGAAGAATACCACCCATGTTTCCATCGAGGCAAATATTCTCATTTCTTGCATCATGACCAACATTCACATAAATGTTGGTGATATTGTAGCTGAGCAATTTAAGAGGAAGGCTAGGCATTAGGCTACTTTTATGCCCTTCCTAGTACTTATTAGTTTGCTATGCCTTTGGCTAAGTGCCCCCGTCTCTGGCCATTCAACAGAACATATCGAGCAGAGGGTATAATTGACTTGGAAACTAAATAGGATAAAGATGTTCCTCCCATTAAAAAGAGGACGCCTTCTTAAGTTTGCATATATCAGAAGTTATTAGGTCTCCTCTTAGTGGCACTCATACTCCATTAGAAGGCATTGTTCCTATTCCCAAGGTGTCGAGAAGTTCTCGGGCTACACCATTACTTCCTAGGACCTCCCGTTCACCAGAAACTTCTTCAACATGTGTCCTTCGCAAGCTTGCCAATATTGCCCATGGCAATGATGCTCTTCCGTACAAGATAGACAAGGACATTCCATTTATGATTCAAAATTCCATTAAAGCGGCTTTGAAGCCGATGATGAGTATTTTGAGCAAACTTTACGCCTAGATTAATACATTTAAAGGGTATGTGATAATGCTCAAACACACTATCCCATAGGAGGTGATAGTGATCATCCGAGTAACACAAAATTTATATTCCCGATGGGAGTCGGGGTCGATCCCACATAGAATGGTTATGAAGAGTCGCCAAGAGATTATCGTTTATCAATCAATAATTTAGTAATTGATCATTAATAAAGTAAAATGGAAAACATGGAATTGGGAATCTGTCACAATCGCAATTTGAACAAGGCAATAAAGTAAACAATGAGTTTGTATCAAATGAGAGGACGACTAGGGACATTTTCGATGGGATTCAAACATGGGTTAAAGTGCTTATTCAATTATGCAAATTCTTAATAAACGATATGAGTAGCATTGATTATAGTTACGTTTTTCAATCTGCCATTCTTCTAAACATATTTCCCATGGTCTTTATTCAATCACCATGGGTTCAACACAAAACAACCAATACAAGCTTGGAGAAGTCATACTATTTCTAGCTTAGACTCTTAAATGGGTGTTTTCAAGCGATTAAGTTATTTCTAGCCTAAATCTAGGTAGAAATCCAAAGTACCCACTATTGAATTCTTATCTGAAATCATGAACTCTTCTTCCAAGCAAAACACAGCGAAGTAAATTCAATCAATGTTTGCAACAATCAATTTTAGAGTTAAAAAATGGAGAATTCAAATGACCTATATAAATTTAGCAATTATAAGCACAATTAAACAAGACCCATACCCAAATTCAAATACCCATCAAACACATACCTCTAGAAAAGGAAACTAACATGCTAAGGAAATAAGAGATTATACCAACTGGGTAATTAAAATTTCCATTAATTGTATGCTAATATCCAATATCCAAGCTCAATTTATACAATAATGGTGGATTCATAAGGTAGAAGAAGAGAAATAACAAGTAAACCTCTATCTTTCTTAGGAACCTCTCTCAATGGAAAACTATTGAATAATGTGTCAAAACTCTTGAGTACAATGCCCAAATTGGGTTTTAGAAAGTTCCCAAATCGTCACATAAAAGTTGACAAAATGCTCTTCGGGAGACGTGCAATTGCACCACACATTGTGCATATCGCATGACTCTATTCCAGTAGACTAGTGACTTGGTTTGATTTTGGGTGTCATGCAAAAGGAGGTGTGGTCTGCACCAGTCATTGTGTGTGTCATGCGGCTGCCGCACCTCTCGGTAGATTCTTTTTCTTTTTTGATATTCTTCACACTTCAACTCCTTTTGAACTTGTTTAGGTCCATATCCTTGTTTTTATACTTGTGACCATGAGTACCTGCATTTGCATCAATAAATGCAATAATTACCCTCTAAATCTTATCAAAACATGGTAATAATTCATGAATAAAGGCTCAATAAGTTGGTAGATTACAAACTTATCAAACCCCCAAACTTAAACTATTTCGTGTCCTTAAGCAAGATACTCACAAGGTAAGGAATTAATTATGTTCTAAAACACATGGGTTGCACATAGGATTACTTTACTCTATAAACTAAGAAAATAAACAAACAGAAAGATTCAAAAAAAGACTCTACTACAATGCTTATCTCAATTTGTACCACAACATTCTCAAGGCATTTGATCACTTCAAATCATTCATCAAAAGGACTTCATTTCTCATAAAAAAATAGGGAAATTTTCCATTCTAAACAAGATCAAGCTTCTGAAGTCATTGGCATGGACCATCAAGGTTTGCCTCGAGATTCGACATACAGTTGTCTTATTCATTCCTCTCAATTGAAATAGAGACTTATCATTCCTTTCAAGTGTGTGATGCCCACTCACCACAAGAGATAATATCACTCACAATCATGCAATTTACAAGACAAAGGGATTATACGAGAACCGAAAGGCTCTCACTCTCTCAAAGAAGTTCAAGTGTACACATATGAAACCATATGCTTTCCCTTTATGTAATTCGCCACTAATATAGAGTTACCGAGTTCAGAATCACCAAGGACTTGTAGGTTATGATGTTGGCTAGGGTTAAGTGAAGATTGCATTTGGCTCAAGTGACTAACCCTCCTTAACGCTCCTTGTGATCATTTCAAAATACCGCATACATTTTCGAACAATGACTTCACCTTGTTTCTCCCTCACACAATCCCAAAGTTCCCCTTCAACTAGAACATTCAACTTCCATTTTCACCTTTACTAGGTAGCACCAATTCATTCTTTTCTTCCCATTTTGTTCATTTCATTGGATCATTTGAAACAATTTTCAACTCAAGCATATGGTGCTCTCTTGCATTGAACACATCCTTTTCTTCTCCATATTGGTGCATGCACCCCCAAACTTAGGCTTTTGCCTATTCTATCATTTCAATCCCCCTCCCCAGACTTAGGCTTTTAGCCTATGTTTCACTTTCGGGCCATTACGGAGGATAGGTGCAAGAATTAAGGTTCCAAAAAGTCCATGGTATAAGTTTCCAAAGAAAAGTCACAAGCTCAATGGGGTTCACTAAGATCAATTTAAAGGGAGGTCAATTTGGGTGAAGTGGCTAATCAAAAAAGGGACTAAGGTCATTTTCCAAGCTCGGTGACATATAGGATTTTTCCTTCAATCACATTCAGGGAATGTTCTAGACAACACATGCACACAAGAATTAAGTATAGCCTTACCACACAAGGCATCACAACACAAGAATTTTCACAATTAGTCTCCAAATCAATTGGGAGAAATGACTTTTGACAAGCTATTTTGAGTTCTTTACATACTCGTTTCTGAATCGATCAAGACAAACAAGAAGTGTGCAAGTCATGATAAGAGAATGCTTTACTCAAAATCATTTTCCCTCTTTCCTTCAATTTTTAAAAGCCTCTTGCCAAGAAATTTTTTTGGTGGGCACATTTTGAGACAAGCAAAGCACGGACTCAATTTTAAACTAAAACTTGGCATTTTTCCTTAAGAAAGTTGCCTCTCAATCTATCATAGGGAAACACCAACCCGGTTAAACACAAAAATAAACAAAAGAAAAATAAAATTAAAAAAAACATTTTACTTTTTTGGAAAGAACTGTGGTATGAAGAAAATCATCGGATTTAATTCACTAATCTACTATTAACAAGGTGAATAAGAATTTAAGCATTCATGAATCAGTTGAAAACAAGTATTGGCGAAGGCACTAAGCGTGTTTGCAAAGCACTGGTAGTGAAACAATGAAATCATGTAGGAACAACTCGGCAACACAAATAAAAATAAGAACATCAAGACTGACAAGAGCATAGTTAAGCACTAATTAATCAAATTCAAAAAAAGGGCATGGCAAGGGCAATACAACAATCATCCAACACATGCCCGATAAGGGCCAAATTAAATATCTAGCAAGGAAATAAAAAAAAGTTCAAGGCCCGACAAGGGAAATAAAAATATCTCAAAGCCCAAACATGGGCATCCATAAGCAAATAAGTAACACCGCCCCCATTAAAATAACCATTGCCCTCAATGCTCTAAGCTCAAAGAAGTAAGGAAAGGGTGCACCAACTCCATAGGAGTACTACTCCTCATCATCATCTGATGCCTCTGCACTAGTGCATGCACCACCCTTTTAGGAGTGCAAAGTGAGTTTTGACTCTCAGAGTGCATCTTGGAATATTGGACCCTCATCATCAGGCAAATCTGCATCATCATCCTAATAAGTTGCAAACAAGTCATCCAAGGGACCGAGAGTTTGTCAGGGAGGAGGTATGGCACTCAAATCTGCATCATCAATTGGAGCCTTCCCTTTTGCCTTATCAGCATCCTTCTAGATCTCCTTCACAGCTCCCTCAATGATATTCACCCTCTGGCAAAGCTTGCTCACACTATCCATCACTCCCTTAATGACTTTTTTGACACCCTCGTCAATTAAACCTGGCAGCTTGTTAGCTAAGTTGGTTAACTACCTATCATGATTATAGGTCAGGTTAACTATATTGTAGAGCCCCTTTTTAGTCAAGGTCGATGAAGAGGGTAGGGGTTCCTGAGGTGTAGTAGCTGCAAGAATTCCTGACACTGCAGGAGTAGGTGCTTCTGAAGCTGATCTAGGGCAGAAAGCAGTGGCCTCAACATCAGTTTCCTCAGCGTCAGTATCTTCAAGAGGTTGCAATCTCTGCCTCATGAACCTAGGAACATCCTTGTCTGTTTTCTTGTCAAGGTCAAGCACACCAGTAGCAGGGGTAGGTGTGTTACATAAAAAGTAGGGGATTGTGGCCTTAGCACAATGCTTGATGGTGAGTACCGGGTAGGGGAATGAGCCACCACCCTTAAGTGCTTTCCTCCTTATTACTATAACAATAATTTACACAAAACTGACTTGTTCGCCCGTTATAATGGCGGCCACCAAAAAGGCTCCATCCTGGGTTACTTTTTGGTTATTCTGCAAGGGCAAGAATCTGGAGCAGACAAAGTCATACCAAAGACGGTCCTCAAAGTATATAGTCCACCTTAAAATATTGCCCCTTATAGTGTCCCATAGAGGAGTGTTAGGAGCAATAATAGGGCGGTGATACGCCCAAATTAAACCTCAATTAAGAAGTATAAGTGGTCGTTGTCAAATATAGAACCCAACAAAGGTTGGGGTCGATCCCACAGGGAATAAGGTGCAAATTAAGTCGTAAGTGACTTAGATGACTAATAATCAATAGTTTCTGGTAAATGGGGGGTTGTATTGATTGATCTTTGATTATTTCTTATTTTATTCGAATAACAATGGACAAGTTTCAGCGATTAAAATTCAATAAAAGAGGTGAACAAGGGATGTGTTCACCATGGCTCAATCAACAACCTCGGGCTAGAGTTCAACGAGGTTCTTTCATATGCCTAATATGAAGTAATTAAAATTGTTCTTACGTCTAAATATTTCTCAACCAAATAGATGCATTATATTTTAAATTCTCTCGAACTTGAAAGTATTACAATTACAAAACTCAATTTATACCCCAAGTAAATTAACCTCGCTAGAGCGTCATTCATTAGACGGGAGTTAGTAGTCCCGAATCCTTGTTGTTAATCCAATTTTTCGGGTTTTAATTCCTTTGTTCAAGAAAATCAAACCTAGACTTGTTGTAATATTTGCAACCATTAGAAAATGATAAAAACATAATATTAACAACGTACTATGTAATAAATATTGAACCCAACATCACCCGAACCCTAGATCATTGATGGCATCCTACAATCCTAGTTGTGGGAAGTTAGATACTCATGCTAGTATAGAAAGAGAAGATAAGAGTATTTATGATAATAAGAAAAGATTCTTACAATATATGAACATAAGTTTCAATTATCCAAGAACAATAAGCCAAAATCCCAAGAAAGAATGGAGGAATAAGAAGAAAGCGTGTTGTCTCGTGTTTTCTCCTCTTAAACTCATCCAAAACGTGTCACAAAATATTGGGTAATGAATAATGAATAATAATAAAATTAACCCTAAAAGTGGGTATTTGTACTTGTCCAGGAAAATAATATCCTAAAATAGAACTCGGAATCCTTCTTTAGTCGTGACGGGTTGGCTGATGAACCATCAGTCTTATGACGACTCGTCACTTGAGCCGTCACAACTTCCAGTGAGTTTAAGACTCTGCCCAGCCAAGTTTTTTTGTAAGTCGTCGAGCAGGTGATGACTTACATGTAAATATTGGTAAGTCGTCGGCCCTGTGATGACTTACATGTAAATTTTGGTAAGTTCATCTTGGTGTCTTAATTTGACGGTTCTCAGTGTAAATTGCATTTAGAAAATGAGTTTTATGTACAATTCATCAGTAGCTGAAAATTCTATCCCATCTTGATGGTTCACTGTGATGAGTCGTCATGCCTATGATGACTCATCATGGCAGTCGTCACCCTTAAATAGTGGGCTCTTGTGGGCTGTTTTACTTTTATGGCTCACTTGGTGGTTCTTCACACTCGTTATGACTCATCACGTGAGTCACCACACCTAACAGTAGGCCCATTTCAAGTACAAAATCTCCATACTTTCCATTTTCGTTCAAGTTCCTGCAATTACAACACAAATACAATCAAAAACAACAATGGTTGCTTGAAAACTCACGATTATTCCTAGTTAAAGAAGACAAATATGCCATAGAATGCCAGTACATAAACACCCTCAACTTAAAACGTTTTCTTGTCCTCAAGAAATATGACAAGAAAAATAAAAGACGACTCAACTAAGAAAAACAAACACATGTCTCCAGCAAACCATGGACATTCAACAGTTTAATCAATTTAAACCAAGCGCCCCCTCCCCCGGTACTACAAAAGTGTTTGAAAAATTAATTTGTAAGGATCAAAGCATGTCATTCCGATATGATAGAATATTCTAGATACACACAAGACAATTATCCCAACAATCAGTAGATAATACCAAAATTCTGGTGCCCTCACCACAAAGAAGTCCCATACACAAGATTTGGGATTAGGTAAGACGCTCACACTCACAAACGATTTCAAATAGTGCACATGCAATGCCATAAGCTTGCCCTTGCTATTCTATTTCAGTTTTTTAGAAAGCCGCTCAGGAACACTACAGGACTTGTTTTGGCTTGTAATGAGGCTTTGGGTGCAAGTAGGAGACTTTTGGGGAATAGTGACTAAATCCTCCTTGTAGTCACCGACCTATTATTTCCATTCAACCTTATTCCATCCACTTTTAATCACCTTTGCTTTCCTTATTTCTTGCTACAGGTGTGGCCTTTTTAACTTGATAACTCTTTTTCTTTCTTTTTCACTTCTTTTTCAGTTCTTTTCATTTGGCACACACCTACACTTTCTATCCCAACAACAATCAATTGAGCACAACCCTATTTTTCATATCATATACCACTACAATAGACACCCTCAACTTAGGCTTATTGCCTGAGTCGAGGTGCACGATGTCCAAGGACGCACCAGGGCCAAAATAGAGATTCAAAGTTAAAAAGGGAAAGGTAAGAGGTTATGAAAGAATAAAGTCAACTTTGGCTCAAAGAGGGTAAAGGGGTTATTTACATTTGGATGGTCTTTTAGGCTAAGTGGACTGCACACAAAAAGGGCCTGTGATCCTTTCCTAAGCAACCAACTTCAAACTTAACAAAATAGGCCAGGAAAGTTCTAGATGCATGCACAGAGTAAGAGTTTATAACAATAAGCTCACACACACTTGGCACCAAGAAACCATACCACTACCAACTATCAAAACAACAGCTCAGCTTAAGCACAATTATTAAAATCACAACCATACAATGACATTCAGGGATCCAGAACAATTAATCATTTCAAACATCAGTACAAAATCAATATTTTTTTAGGGGGCTCCTTTTAGTTCAACTTTCCAAGAAGCCATGCTTACTATAGACACCACAACACAACACAAACAAAATTTAAACGACAACCTAAACATGTCAGTTCTACTAGATAACACACCAAGGGAAAAGAAACACGACAACAAAAACCCTCGGTGGAGATAGACTCACAGGTTTTCCAACACCCTTAACTTAGACTCATGCATTGTCCCCAATGCATAAATATGAAAGCTAAAACTATAACGGTCTCACTTAGTGCATTCAACATGGTTATAGCAATGTAAACCTTGAGGTTGACTCGGAGTTGCTCACTAAATGGCTCAATCATACTAGTAAACCTCCATGGAATATCCAAGAGTATCTGGCAACTCTTCTAAACTTAACCAACATGCTTGAGAATTTTCAATGCAATCATACCTACAGGGAAGCAAATTATGTGGCGGACAAGCTTTCGAAACGTAGTCATCAGTTGGACACTCCACAACATTTCTACACTCATGATCACTTACCGGAGGAAGCAAGGGGCTACATCAAACTTAACAAGCTCGGAATACCAAACTTTAAAAGGAGGAAAATAAAAAGGATAAAGCAACCACCTTGAGCTTCTTTATTATTTACTATTCATACAGGTGATCACTTGTATTCTTTTGGTGTTACTATATTTTCTTTGGCTAGGCTATTTCTTTTTAGTTATAGATTTTTTGAAGAAAGTCTTAGTTTATTTGATTTTCTTCTTACTTTGTAAGGGGAGAGTCTCCCTTATTTATTGCTTTCCTAGATACTTTATATTGAGAAGAGTCCTCTCGTAGGTGCATAGTTTCTAGGTTTCCTTTCTAGTATCGGGGATGAGTTGGCCGGCCTTAGTAGGCTAGCCGACTTATGAACCACCATAGGATCAGAGGTAAGGTTTATGTCCCCCTCTTTGTATTTTCTTCTTTGTTTTATTTATGTTAAGGCCTGGGGTGTTGATCAGCCCCTGAGCCACCCAAGGTTTATTAAAAAAAAAAAAAAACTAAAACTGGAAGAGAAAGGAATACCTGGGAAGCCCTTAGGGCTTTGAGTCTAGTACGATGTTGTAGACCGCTAGGGTCTCCGAAGCAGGAGCAGTCTCTGGAATAAGAGCAAGCGATATCAACCAATTGGGCTCTAAATTCCTACTGTCTCAGCTCCTCAGCTACATCATCACCTAAAGCAGTAGCATCCTCAATGTTAGCATTGTTCAGGTTATGTTAATCAGCAGCAAGTTGTTGAAGCCTCACTGTTTCATGCTGTTGTGCATTCATGTTTAGTCTCAAAGTCATTACAAGCTCGTGGTCATATGGTAAGATTGGGTCACCTGAGCGTCAGGTATTGGCATGCACAAATATGTACCCTGCAGTTACAAAAACAATAAATAAAAGTAAAAGCAGGAAATATGACTAAGAATCAAACAAACACACCAGACTTAATAAACAACTGTATTCCCCAAAAATGGCGCCAAAATTTGATACTCCCAAATTACACCTCAATTAATAAGCATAAGCGGTCATTGTCAAATATAGAACCCAATAAAGATTGGGGTCGATCCCACAGTGAATAAGGTGCAAATTAAGTCGTTAATGACTTAGATGACTAATAATCAATAGTTTTTGGTAAATGGGGGTTGTATTGATCAATCTTTGATTATTTCTAGTTTGATTCGAATAACAAGGAAAATTTTCAACGAGTAAAATTCAGTATAAGAGGTGAACTAGGTATGTGTTCACTATGTCTCAATCAACAACCTCGGGCTAGAGGTCAACTGGGTTCCTTTTATATACCTAATACGAAGTAATTGAAATTGTTCTTACGTCTAAATGTTTCTGAACCAAATAGACGCATTATCATTTCAATTCTCTCGAACCTGAAAAGATTACAATTACAAAAATCAATTTATACCCCAAGTAGATTAACCTCGCTAGAGTGTCAATTATTAGACGGGATTTAGTAGTCCCAAATCCTTGTTGTTAATCCAATTTTCTGGGTTTTAATTCCTTCGTTCAAGCAAATCAAACCTAGACTTGTTCTAATATTTGAAACCATTAGAAAACCATAAAAACATAAGATTAACAACGTACTATGCAATATATATTCAATCCAACATCACCTGAACCCTAGATCATTGTTATGCCATGCCTCCCACAACTCTAGTTGGGGGAAGTTAGCTACTCATGCTAGTAGAGAAAGAGAAGATAAGATTATTCATGATAATAAGAAAAGATTCCTCCAATATATGAACACAAGCTTCAATTATCCAAGAACAATAAGCCAAAATCCCAAGAAAGAATGGAGAAAGAAAAAGAAAACGTGTTGTCTCGTGTTTTCTCCTCTTAAATTCGTCCAAAACGTGTCACAAAATATTTAATAATGAATAATGAATGATAATGAAATTAACCCTAACAGTGGGTATTTGTACTTGTCCAGGAAAATAATATCCTAAAATAGAACTCAGAATCCCACTTTAGTCATGACGGGTTGGCTGACGAACCATCGGGCTTGTGATGAATCGTCATTTGAGCCGTCACAACTTCCAGTGAGCTGAAGACTCTGCCAAGCTGAGGTTTTTGGTAAGTCGTCGAGCAGGTGATGACTTACATGTAAATTTTGGTAAGTCGTCGGGCCTGTTATGAGTTACATGTAAATTTTGGTAAGTTCAGCTTTGTGGCTTAAGTTTATGGTTCTCAGTGTAAACCGTATTAATCAAATGTGTTTTATGTACAACTCGTCAGTAGCTGAAAATGCTGTCTCATCTTAAAGGTTCACTGTGATGAGTCATCATGGCTTTGACGACTCGTTATGATAGTCGTCACCACTAAACAGTGGGCTCTTATAGGCTGCTTTACTTTGGTGGCTCACTTGGTTGTTCTTCACACTAGTGGAGACTCGTCAGGTGAGTCACCACACCTAACAGTACGCCCATTTCAAGTGCAAAATCTCCATTCTTTCCTTTTTCGTTCAAGTTCCTGCAATTACAACACAAATACCATAAAAACAACAATGGTTGCTTGAAAATTCACAATTATTCTTAGTTAAAGGAGTCAAATGTTCCGTAGAATGCCGGCACATCAGGCGGCTTCCTGAAATGGCTTTGGTTAAGAAGATAACTAAGCCAAGAGTGCAGGTGCTGGCTCAATTAGGTTACCCTAATAAATGGCATTTATATCATCCGGAGTAATGCAATTTTCTTGCCCCGAACAATGACTGAATACAAGTTAGGAAATTTCTCCACATTCCCCTTATACCCCTTAGAGTCCTACATGGCTTGATAGGAAGCGAAGAATTCCTGAACCACCTCCTCATAGTACCCTTTGGGTACCTCTTGGGTTGGGTACCACCGACGATTGGCGAACTGTTGAGGGATGTTGGGTAGATCCTCCCCGACTGCTGCTAAGTTAAAGCTCATCTCCGTGTTGAAGGTTCATTTCTTATCACGGTGATAGATGGCCTTCATACCCTCAACCCCAAAACAAATCCTCACATCTTCTACTGCTGATAACTTCTTTTAGTTGCGCCTTGTGTTTCCCCTTCTAGGAGACATAGTCTGCACATGGAGATTGTGAGTATTCGAAGTAAAAGAAAAATCTTTTTGTATTTTTGACATATTTAAAATGATAAATTCTACAATAAGTTAACTAATTAAATCAAATTGGAATGCAGTGGAAGAGAAAAACACATCAGGTAACTGTGGGCTTGTGCGATTCATGTGCGAACCGCACTAGCAGAAGTACACGTTGCAGGTTGTGTCGCACAGGCAAATAGAAGCCTGAGTGGTTTCTGCTATGTTATGCAATCAAACTGGCCTCCGCCCTACAAACTTGCAACATTTTTCAGAGGCATGTTGTGCCTTATGCATTTCGCATGTAAAGATTTGTTATTCGCATGTGAAACGAACAAGGAAACAAATGAAAATTTTCAACTCCTTATTTTCTTGTGTGTTACGTATGTGATTCTGCCACGACCTGAAAACTCAAGTTGTGATGGCACCTACTATAACCCACAGTAGGCAAGGCAAACCTTAGCCTGGAACTGCGAGTAACAGGCTAATCACAAGAAAGAACCCAACGGTGGAATAAATATAAATAAGCAACAAAAGATACGATAAGAAAATATAAGTAAAAGGGAGGGAAGGGAAATAAATCACAGGAAACCCCCAAGACCTAATGTCAGTGGGTACAAGTTCCACTACAACTTAGATGTTCTAGATAGATACAACAAAATACGGACAATTTCCGAAGGTACAATAGAAGACTAATCAGAAAGTAGAGGGAGGTGGATCAACTTCGATCACCAAGGGCTCATCCAATGTGTCTAGTTAGCAACTCTGCACGAGGACTGCAATCAATGGTGATAACTCATACTAGGATCTGCATCAGCAAAAAGATGCACAAGTATAGTATGCGTACCAAAACACGTCGTACCTAGTAGGCATCATCGGCCGACTGAGCTCAAATAAGATATACACATAACAAAATGTGAATATAACCCAAGGGTAAGAAATATGAGTCAGAAAGAAATATAATGGTCAAAACTTAGATAAAAAAAAGAGAAATACTGCAAAAATATGAAAGACATAAAGTAATAGTCCAACAACAACCAAATCAGATTTCTCGAAATCCAGAAAGTGCACCCAAAAAGCAAGCCAACTATACACGGACTTTGATAGTAAATATGTGCAAGGAATACCATGATATGCTATGTGAATTGAATGAAATGAAATATGGCCAAAGCAATAATGAATGAAATCCTGAGTCACCTCACGGGCCGCCGGAGCTTACGAACAAATACCGTACCATAATACTTGTAATATCCATACAGGCTGCTGGGGCTTATCAATACAACATATTCCACGTATAATCTGAAAACCCAGGGTATTCTCATGGCCGACGGAGCATACTAAATAGAAATGAATACCACAATGTAAAACCATGTATGTATGCAAAGGGGGCCCTTGGAGATTATCAATATAATCCCACAAATCAATGGAAAGTAAGGTTCAGAACTGCCTCTCAGACCAAGGGCATAAAATAGAAGTATTTTTCCATTTAGAAGTCAATAAAACAGTGATGTCCCATTTCTATTTAGAAATCCCAAGTTTTATAGAGAAATAAATTGTTTTCTCTTTTTATTAACCAGAATTAGTGATAATGGTATGACGCTCTCCGTGGAGCTCCAATAATTTAAAAAGGAAGTATTTTGGTTTTTTTTAAACATTAACAATCAACTTAAACAAGTGAAATCTTTTCTTAATTTGAAAACCAATTGTTAAAAGAAGAGTTCCTTATTAAACCACCGAGCCATTCAATTCCCGTCAATCCATACCATTCTATTCCCGTCAATTCATACAATAACCCAATCATATGTGGAAATGGATGAAAATTAATCAGTCCAAATGTGCGTATAAATACATGTAAAAGCACGCAGTTATACCAAGATAGGGTGTTTAACCCTTCATAACAAGATCGTACTAACCTGGACTCCCACCAGCTCAACACCATGGCCTCAGGTCCACAAATACTCATACCATAGCCCAGCTAGAAAGCTAAGTAAGAAACTACTCTACCATGAGCTATACCCCAACGAGTGCTAAGGCCGCCTATTCTAGTACAAATACTAATAGGGAAACACTACACTAACTACCAACCCCCAAGGTCCCGCCAAAGGAAATCAATTTACTGGAACTAAGCATAAAGCGTACAACAACGAGAAACTTAAGAAAAACACAACCATACTGACCTGGGCTCCTGCCAATGGATCCTCCATGGCCTCGGGCCTACAAGAAAGATAAATAATAATAATAATAATAATAATAAAGCAACGATAACGTTTACTCTATCATGAACGCTTATCTAAATCTAGCCAAAGACTCCCTAAATCTAAAAACCTCGACCACAAGTATCTTAAACTAAGCTAACGTATCTAATACTAAACCCAAGGATACTACACCGCCTATGCCAAGTCTTACAGAAAGGCTACAGCCTATGCTAAGTATTTGCTAGACAGAATCTACTCTAAGACCCCTAAAACACCTATACGGATCAATATGCCAACTAAGAACCGTATATAAACCACAAGATCCCACCAACTATTAGAAAATTATTATACTCATACCTCATACGAACAAAGTCTAGAAAAAGTAAACCATAATCTATCAAAAAGCCAAGCACGCGGGCACAATCCACAAGACCGGAGCCTGTCTTGTCACGTCCTGAGGTTACCCCATAGATGGAACACAGGACTCGGGACCACGAGGATCCCAATCTAACCCTTGGTCATAGCATTCTCAAGCATAACAAAGAAATAAGACATAGCACAAACATCAACGTAAATCCAAAACTGGAAGACATATCATAAATATAGACTCGAATAGAAAATACAACTCAGAAATCATCTCATAAGGTTTATGTCTGAAAAGCCTCTAATACTATCATAGAGAGTTGTTTGGACAACACCCCAACTAACTCGAACATCTGAAAATAAAGAAGGAAACATAAACTGAAGGGGAGCCTAGCCCTCAGACCATGAGGACTCACCAAAAGCTAAAATAGGAGTGGCCGAGTCTCTAGCCACGAGCCTGTGAAGTAACACTTGAGTCTGCATCATAAAAGGATGCAGCGCAATATGCGTTAGTACTATGAAATGTACTAACTATGTGAGCAATGCATGAACATACTGAAAATATGCTAAGTATGCTTAAATAACTGAAATCATGCTTTTAAAGGATAACTGAATGCAATGACTTTAAAATATCATAAGCCAAAGCGTAAACATAAGTAATAAGTCTGAAATCTGATTTAGAGTCAAATGCAACTTTAATCATAAACTGTTTCTATGGGAGGTTCTCTAACCGATATAGACCATGTGAGCTACATG
The DNA here is from genome assembly GCA_003996215.1 of Jaltomata sinuosa. Classification (NCBI taxonomy): domain Eukaryota; kingdom Viridiplantae; phylum Streptophyta; class Magnoliopsida; order Solanales; family Solanaceae; genus Jaltomata; species Jaltomata sinuosa. The sequence goes on along the minus strand of QJPP01000308.1, from coordinate 173,288 downwards.
GAATCCGATGTATCCTCCCCATCGAAAGGACCCAATATACCTTGCCAGGATATAGAGGCATTACTTTGGCGTGATCACCAAAACTGATGCCCAACAGAGGGGACTTAAGACCTACGGGGGCACGTATTTCTGGGACCTTTTCGGGTACTCTCACCCTGTCCAACTCGGTGCTAATACTACTCCCAAAACATATACATATAGCTCATATAATACTTGGGCATATCTGATGCCAAATCTGTTTGAAAAGCATAATAGTATATCTGATACCATGCAATTCACTTAGCTTAGGTGGACATATCTAGATGCCAAACCTTTTTTGAAACATAGGGACATATCTGATGTCCAAAACTGTTGGAAAAGCATAAGGACATATCTAATGTCATGCAATTCAAAAGTCATGATCTTAAAGCTTTGCAAGACCATAATTCAAAATATACTTTTCTTGCTAAATTCATATTTAGAGTATTTGTCATGCATTTTCATAAGTACATAAAGGCCAAGATGGGATTCTTATTCTTGATTGTGACCTTGTTCAATTGACGGTAATCAATACACATTCTAAGAGATCTGTCCTTCTTCCGAACAAACAAAACTGGGGAACCCCAAGGAGAAATACTAGGCCTGATGAAACCTTTATCAAGCAAGTCTTTCAACTGATCTTTCAACTCTTTAAGTTCAGCGGGGGCCATTCTATAGGGAGGAATAGAGATTGGATTCATATCCGGAAGAAGATCTATCCCAAAGTCAATTTCCCACTCGGGAGGGACTCCAGGCAAATCATCGGGGAACATCTCTAGAAATTCGTTCACAACAAGAACAAACTGAATAGTTGGGATCTCGGACTACATGTCTATAACCCGAACTATATGATAGATATAACCCTTAGAAATCATCTTCCTAGTCTTAAGATAAGATATGAAATGACCCTTCGAAGAAGAGGGACTACCTTGCCATTCTAGGACAGGTTCATTGGGAAACATGAAACTAACCACACGAGTGCACCAATCAACTGAGGCATAACATGCATACAACCAATCCATATCAAGGATAACATCAAAGTCAGTTATCTCCAACTCTACTAAATCCGCTGAAGTGACTCTATGAAGGACTGAGATAGGGAAATTTCAGTAGACTCTTTCGGCTAGGACTGACTCACCAACAGGAGTAGAAACATGAAATGTTTCTAAAAGCAAATCAGGACGTATCTCGAACTTACAAGCCACATAAGGGGTTACAAAAGATAAGGATGCACCAGAATCCAACAAGGCATGCACATCAAGAGAGAAGACTTTAAACATACCGGTAACCATATCTGGTGAACTCTCTTGATCCTGCCGGGAGGACATAGCATAAAGACGGTTCTGGCGCTAACCACTAAAACTAAAAGTTGCGCCCTCTGGGGCTGGTCTACCACCTGAAGCTACTGGGTTAGACTGAGCCCTACCACCTCCCTGCCCCTTCTTAGCTGAAGGGCAATCTCTAACACGGTGTACGGTCTGACCACACCCAAAACAACCCTTTCTACCAGCCAAACACTCACCGGGGTGAGTCTTCCCACACTTAACGCAAGTTGGGTAGGTAAATCCCTTAGAAACACTACCCTGAGACTGAGAATAGGAACCAAATCCCCTACCACCCTGATCATGACGAGGCTTCTGAGCCTGGGTAAGAGCACTAGTAGAAGAGTGAACCAGACCTGATGAATTCTTCTGGAAGGAAGAGCGATGTCCACATCCAGACCTGTGATGACCAAAACTTGATCCCTCTGACCTAACCCTCTTGTTCTCCCTAGCCATCTCCTTAAGCTTATCACCCTCAATCTGATGGGCATGAGTCATGAGTCATGAGACAAGATATGTTCATGTCACTCAACAACAAAGCAAACCTACACTACTTCTTCACCATATCGGAAACACCATAGATGAATTTGCTAATTTAATCATGCGGGTCCGCTACCATAGAGGGAGCATACCTAGATAACTGAGTGAACTTCAAACTATACTCTTGCACCGACATCGAAACTTGTCTCAAGTTCACAAATTCTTCCACCTTTACTTGCCTCAACTCACGGGGAAAGAACCTATCAAGAAAGGCTCTCTCAAAACACTCCCAAGTTGTGGGGATCGCATCACTCACTCTAGCCTCCTTCAATTGCATGAGCTAAATATGAGCCACATCCTTTAGTTGATAGGATGCAAGCTCCACACAATCAACACCCTCTACTTGCATAACCTCAAAGATTTTCTTCACTTCATTAACAAATTTAAGAGGATCCTCTCCCACTTTCGAACCCCAAAACTCCGGCAGGTTCATACGGATGAAGTCACAAACTCGGGACGCTACCCCACCTTGAGGATGAGCGAGGGCAGGAGCCTGTTGATTTTCCAAAGTCTGAGCCAATAGGTGAATAGCATTCCTAAACTCATCATTTGTGACATCGGGAACCAGAACTTGAGGAGCGGCATTTCGAGCGGCTCGGGGAGGCATAGCACATTGAGGAGGCATAATCTAAAATGCATAAGATAAGAATTAGAGTAATATTAGACTTAAGCTCTATCACACGATGTGATCATGAAAGAAGTGAAGTTTTTCTAAGACACCTCATAGCTTCCTTTTAATATGTGTGGCACGCTTCACACACATGAAAAAGACTCTACTCGATGTGGCATTTAGACATCCTAGGACTCTTAAACCTGGCTCTGATACCAAGTTTGTCATGCCTCGAGGTTACCCCCTAGATGTAACATGGGACTCGGGACCACAAAGATCCCAAGTTAACCCTTGGTCATTGCATTCTCAAGCATAAAAAAAAAATACATAGCGAAAACATCAACAAAAATCCAAAACTGAAAGACATATCATAAATATAGAGTCAAATAGGAAATACAACTAAGAAATCATCTGATAAGGTCTATGTCTAAAAAGCCTCTAATACTATCATAGAGAGTTGTTGTGATAACACCCCCAACTAACTCGAACATCTGAAAATAAATAAGGAAACATAAACTGAAAAGGAGCCTAGCCCTCGGACCATGAGGACTCACCAAAACCTAAAATAGGAGTGGCCGGATCTCTAGCCACGAGCCTGTGAAGGAACACCTGAGTCTGAATCATAAAAGTATGTAGCACAATATGTGTTAGTACTATGGAATGTAATAAGTATGCGAGCAATACATGAACATAGTGAAAATATGCTAAGTATGCTTGAATAACTGAAATCATGCTTTTAAATGATAACTGAATGCAACGACTCTAACTATCATAAGCCAAAGCGTAAACATAAGTAATAAGTCTGAAATCTGATTTAGAGTCAAATGCAACTTTAATCATAATCTGTTTCTGTGGGAGGTTCTCTAATCGACATAGACCATGTGAGCTACATGGAATCCGATGTATCCGCCCCATCAAAAGGACCCAATATACCTTGCCAGGATATAGAGGCATTACTTTGGCGTGATCACTAAAAATGATGCCCAATAGAGTGGACTCTCACCCTGTCCAAATCGGTGTTAATACTACTCCCAAAATATATACATATAGATCATATAATACTTGGGTATATCTGATGCCAAATATGTTTGAAAAGCATAAGAGTATATCTGATACAATGCAATTCACTTAGCTTAGGTGGACATATCTAGATGCCAAACCTTTCTTGAAACATAGGGACATATCTGATGTTCAAAACTGTTGGAAAGGAATAAGGACATATCTAATTTCATGCAATTCAAAAGTCATGAATCTTAAAGCTTTGCAAGACCATAATTCAAAATATACTTTTCTTGCTAAATTTATACTTAGAGAATTTGTCATGCATTTTCATAAGTACATAAAGGCCACAATGTCTAATCATGCCGACTTTCTCTTGAAAACATGTAAATTCATAGTTCCATGCTAGAAATCAACATTTATTCTGGGTCTTTTAAAACCAATGAGAAAGCATAATCAAATCATGAGTAATCAAGAGAAAACCATGAATTTAAACATAGAAACTGATTTCATAAACTCTCCCCAATTTTAGATCAAAACCCTAATTTCACTTCATAATTCAAATTAAGACTTGGGGATTTTGGGTACAAGGGTGAAAGGAACTCATTGTTATAGACCCACATACCTCGGTGGAAGATTTCCCACTTGATTGGAAAAGAATTAGGAGACTTGACTTAGAGCTTGAACTTGAGCTTGACAGGAAGACTTTCTTCTTTGAGTGAGGAATGAGGAGCTTAGCATAGACTTAGGATATTATGGGTGAAAACCCTTCTAAAAGTAGTCAAAATGACTTTACTTAATACATAATTGGGTGGGAAATGACCAAAATGCCCCTGGGTTTTAGTTAGGAAAAGCTGTCTTAAAAACCCGGCTACAAGTTCCACGAGTGGAGTCTATGACTCGTAGACCTTCCCACGACTCGTGGAACTCAAATCGTGGAAACTAACAGAAATCATCCTGCAGGAAACTTTCTACGGTTGAACCGGATGACTCGTGGAAGCTCCCACGAGTCGTAGAACCTAGTAGTGGAAGTCAGGAAAGGAAGGCTGCCTCTGATGAGTTTCCACGAGTCAACAACATGACTCATGGAAGTTTCTACGAGTCGTGAACTTGACTCATGGTTGACAAAACTGAGGCTGACCTGCAGGGCTAGGATCACGAGTCCTTTCCACGACTCGTGGACTTGACTCGTGGTCTTGGAGACCTCAAATTTTCAGCATGTTTCAACTTAGATAGCTGGACACGTATACAGGGCGTTACATGTCTCCCCCGAGAAGTATCCACAAGCTGCCACACTATCAAGAGAATACTCTACATATTAATACAAAGCTAACAGTGCTCGTATTGCTAATAATTTAGCTGGGTCAAAATTCAGGTCAAAAGCTGGCATGTGGGCCCTATAACTCCAAGCCAGAACGAAAAAAACACCATGGATTTTCCCACATTCCTGGGAGAACATGCTCAAAATTTGAGAAGAAATGGACCACCAATAGGGCTCAAAGCATCCGGCAAAGCAAGAATTTAAAGATGGAAATTTATGGAAGAAATCGAAAAACTAAAGGAAGAACTTACCCGATTTAGAATCCAACAAATGATCAAGAATCAATAAATATTAACCCCCAAGCTGTTTGGAATGATCAAGGTGCGTTATGGAGGTTTTGGGTTGATCATCCATGGAAAATTCAGAATTTAAAGAGAGAATGTATCGGATTTAAATGTCCACAAATGAGCAAGGATCAACAAAATAGTAGCCTCCAAGTTGCTGGGATGAACAACGGTGATATGGAGGTTTTTGGAGCAACAATGGTGTAGAAAATGAATTTGAAGTTTGATTTAAAAAGAAATGAAGAAGAAGCTTGAATTTAATATACTACTAGTGATTTCTGCAAATGCGGGACTCTTTATCGCAAATGCAGAGGCGCAGATGAATAGTGACCTCTGCAAATGCGGCAAAATCACCACAAATGCAAAACTAAAAATGCAGCAAAATCACCGCAAATATGGAAAAATCACCGTAATTGTGGTGGTTGCAAACGCGGCAAAATGTCCGCAATTGCAGACCCCACTAGACAAAATAACTCAGTAAAACCAGCTAAGTTTAAAAAGCTCGGATGGACCCTCGGTATTCATTTGGGGTCCCACAGACACAAATGAACAGAGCTATTCGACTAAAAATGGCATTTCAGACTTAACAAAATTGACAAAAATCCTTACGGAGGTTGATATAACAAAAAGTGGGCCCCACACCCAAAAACCAACTTTAGGCCAACTTTTCCAAAACAGAACCTATAGCCTAAAATGAGTCCAGAAGCCTCGGGAGAGTCAAAAGTTCCTCTAGCCTAAACTCGATATTCCGGAGCTAACAACACTGACAGAATTTTCATCCGAGGTCGTCTTCTCTAAAAATTGTCCAAAGTCAACCCTTCAAGCCCTATTGGCCTAAAAACACAGAATGAGAGAAAATTCCAAGCTGAAAAGCTCCTGAATCCCGACCAAAGGTCCAACTAGACAAAAGTCTATGCTCTGGATCTAACAAAACTGTTAGAATGACCCGAGTACCGAAGAACTTTTGTCCTCGAAACTTAAGAAACTGGAAGTACTCGAAGGCACAAAAATGAAAAGATACCATGTCCGTAAGTCAAGCTAGGTCTCTCGAGGAGCCTCCTCGATTAGACAATGGCCAATAGAAAGATAACCAAAGAACGCTTACTAGAACCTTACTCATTACCAGCCAAAACAGGAAAAACAAAACAAACTCTAACTCAAAAGCTAATGGGTCAAATAACTATAATGAACCCAAAAGAAAACATTTGAAAAGCACCAACACAACACAAGAACCACAAAAACCAATACAATCATCACACATAACCGATAACCGTGCTATCACAAAGCATAAAACCAACTTCTTCCAATATAACCCATGATTCCTGTGTCCGAATACCCTTCTATCTATCCAAAAACATCAACATTCAAACCATAAAGTCAAACACAAGTCAAACACTCGAGTTAAACTTGAAAAACATCAAGAAACCCATCGGAAGGCAAGGACTCCTACTATACTCTACCTCCACAAAATAGTCTAAAAACTTGATCTCAACAAAAACCAAACACTAGCCTTACTAACCTCAGAAACACACTTTCCCGAGACATACCCACTATAACCGGAGTAGCCTACCGTGACTTACCGTCGATCCACAAATGGAAAATTGAGCTAAGTTTACGCAAAGAACCCATACTCATCTAAAACAACCATCAGGAACCTGTAATATCCATACAGGCCGTCGGAGCTTATTGACCAATATTGTACCATAATACTTGTAATATCCATACTAGCCGCCGGATCTTATCAATACCACATATTCCAAGTATAATTAGAAAACCCAGAGTATTCTCATGGACAACTGGAGCTTACTAATAAAAATGAATACCACAATGTAAAACTCCGTATGTATACAAATGGGGCCACCGAAGCTTATCGATATAATCCCACAAATCAATGGAAAGTAAGGTTCAGAACCGCCTCTCAGACCAAGTGCATAAAATAGAAGTATTTTCCATTCAAAGGTCAGTAAAATAGTGATGTCCTATTTCTCTTTAGAAATCCCAAGTTTTATAGTAAAAGAAATCGTTTTCTCTTTTTATTAACCAGAAATAGTGATAACAGCAGGACGCTCTCCCTGGAGCTCCAATCATTTAAAAAGGAAGTATTTTGGGCTTTTTTAAACATTAGCAATCAAATTAAACCAGTGAAATCTTTCCTTAATTTGAAAACCAATTGTTAAAAGAAGAGTTCCTTATTAAACCACTGAGCCATTTAATTCCCACCACGAACTATAACCCAATGAGTGCTAAGGCTGCCTATTCTAGTACAAATACTAATAGGGAAAAACAACACTAACTAGCAACCCCCAAGGGTCATTGCTGAGGAAATCAATTTACCTGAACTAAGCATAAAGTGTACAACAAAGAGAAACTTAAGCGAAATACAACCATAATGACTTGGGTTCCTGCCAATCTAACCTCCACGACCTTGGGCCCACAAGCAAGATAAAAAATAATAATAATAACTAAGTAACAATAACGCCTACTCTATCATGAACCCTTATCTAAATATAGGGTAAGGCTCCCTAAATCTTGAAACCTCGATCACAAGCATCTTAAACTAAGCTAAGGCATTTAATCTTGAACCCAAGGATACTACATCGAGATATAAACGTCTATTTTCGGGCTCAATTGGTGTATTCAACATGGTTATAGTCGGGTTATACTTGAGGTCGATTCTTAACTTCTTATCAAATGGCTCAAGCACTACATCAAACCTCCTTTGAGCATTCAGGAGGACTTGGTTATTCTTCAGAACCTTAGCAATTTGCTAGAAAGCTTTCATTGCAGGCACACTTATAGAGAAGCAAATTACGTTGCGGACATCCTTTCTAAACATAGCCACTTGATTGATGCACCTCAATATTTCTTCAACCAGCAGCAACTTCCAGAGGAGGCAAAAGGGTATTTTAAATTAGACAAACTTGGAATTCACAACTTCAGAAGGAGAAAAATGAAAAGAATTAAGAAACCACCTTGAGTTTTTTATTATTCTTGGATAATCCAAGTTCTTACAGGTTTGCACTTGTATTTTTTGTGTTACTAATCTTCTTCACTTAGATACTTTGTAAGGGGAGAGTCTCCCTTATTTATCGATTTCCTAGATACTTTGTATTAAGAGGAGTCCTCTCATAGGTGCATAGTTTATAGGTTTCCATTCTAGTATCAGGGATGAGTTAACCGGGTCGACTTATGATCCACCATAGGATCAGAGGTAAGGTTTATATCCCCCTCCTTGTATTTTTTCTTTGTCTTTATTTAAGTTAAGTCCTGGGGGTGTTGATCAGACCCTGACCCACCCAAGGGTCATTAAAAAAAAGGATACTACACCGCTTATGCCAAGTCTTACAGAAAGGCTACAGCCTATACTAAGGATTTGCTAGTCAGAACTACTCTAAGACATTAAAACACGTATAATGATCAATATGCCTACTCAGAACCGTATCCAAACCATAAGATCCCACCAACCATTAGTAAATTATTATACTCATACCTCATACAAGCAAAGGTTAGAAAAAGTAAACCATAACCTACCAAAAAGTCAGGCATGCGCGCACAATCCACAAGACCGGAGCCTATATCTCCCGAGAAGTATCCCTAAGTAGCCACATTATCAAGTCAATACTCTACATGTTAATATAAAGCTAACATTACCCGTATTGCTAATAATTTAGCCAGGTCAAAATTTAGGTCAAAAGTGGGCTGGTGGGCCCCATAACCCGAAGCCAAAACAATAATTACCATGGTATTCCCCACATTTATGGGAGAACATGCTCAAAATTTGAGTGGAAATGGACCACCAATAAGGATTAAAGCAGTCTGCAATGATAGAATTTAAAGATGGAAATTTATTGAAGAAATTGGAAAAATAAAGGAAGAACTTTCCTGATTTAGAAGCCAACAAACGATCAAGATTCAACAAATATTAACCCCAAGCTGTTGGGAATGATCAAGGCGAGTCATGGAGGTTTTGGGTTCATTATCCATGGAGAATTTAGAATTTAAAGAGAGAATTTACCGAATTTAGGAGTCCACAAACGAGCAAGGAGCAACAAAATAGTAGCCTCCAAGTTGTTGGGATGAACAAGGGTGATATGGAGCAACAATGATGGAGAAAATGAAGTGAAAGTTTGATTTAAAAAGAAATGGAGAAGAAGCTTGAATTTAATATACTGCCAGTGATTTTTGTAAATGCGGGACTTTTTATCGCGAATGCAGAGGCACGGATGAATAGTGACCTCTGCAAATGTGGCAAAATCACCACAAATGTGGTACAATCACCATAAATGTAGAAAACTCCACAAATATGACAAAATCACCACAATTATGGTGGCTGCAAATGCATCAAAATGTCCACAATTACAGGCCCCACTAGACACAGCAACTCAGCAAAACCAGCTAAGTTTAACAACCTCAGATGGTCCCTCGAGATTCATTCGGGGTCCCATGGACACAAACGAATAGATCTATTCAACTAAAAATGGTATTTCAGACTTAACAAAATCAACAAAAATCCCAATGGAGGTCGATATAATGAAAAGTGGCCCTAACGCCCAAAAACAAACTTATGGCAAACTTTTCCAAAATGGAACATATGGCCTAAAATGAGTCCAGAAGCCTCACGACCCAAACTAAAGGTCCCTCCATCCTAAACATTACATTCTGGAGCTAACAACACTGACGAAATTTCCATCTGTGGCCGACTTCTCTGAATGTTGACCAAAGTCAACCCTTCAAGCCCAACTAGCCTGAAAACTTAGAATGAGAGAAAATTCCAAGATGAAAAGCTCTTGGATCCCAGCCAAAGATCCAACTAGACCAAAGTTTATGTGTCAGAGCTAACAGAACTATCAGAATTTGATTCGGAGTGCGTTTACCAAGAAAGTTGACCGAAGTCAAGGATTTCCCATGTTGGAGTTCTAAAATAGGGATATAGTCACAACAACCTAATGAATAGCCCGAGCACCGAACCGTCAGTTCTAGCAAATCACAAATGACCTGCTGCCATTGCAAGAAAATTTGAAATGCAGAAAATGTAAGGATAAAGAGAAATGACCTGGAGGGTCATTGCAGATTCGCAGAGCAATACCTATGGAATGCACTGGAACCAGTAACAACACAAAATTTTAAATAGGTCTAAGCCCGATATGACCAAACCAAATCATCTGGGTACTCAGACATCCCCAGAATATCAACGCAATTCAAAATCAAGGAATAAGATCAATGATTTTCCTTAAGAATGACGTTACCCCATCTATCATTGGGAATATCAAGCCTTCAATTAAAAAATAAGAGGCATATTAAAATAATTATATACCCCTCACCAAGAACATTAGCCTAACAAGTATATCTATTTCAACAGAACATGGGCACAATGGTAGTAACAATTTCAGCCCCAAACATCAAATTCTAACAAAAACCTCATAAAGATGATGATTTACCCTTAAAAATGATGTCACCCAATCTATCATCGGGCCAAATCATGCACCAATACAAGTGGGTTACGCAGACTTCATCCAAAACAAGAATTTTTCAGGCTAAAAACTACCACAAACAACATGAATCATTATAACTTCAAGTTCTACCAAGTTAATCCTAAGCAAGATCAACAATATAACCCAAATTTTTGGATCTCACCCAAAATCAACATGGAAGATTAAACATTCTTCACAATCTGATTTCCCAATCACTAGAAAAATAAGTATTTAGCATCGAGGAACTTACCACAAGTGAAGATTAGATGGTAGGGAGAAAATGGAGCTTTTTGAAGAGCCAACAATGGAGACCCAAAATTTTAACCGGAGAAATGACAGCGGTGCCTTGGTGGAGATGCGGCGATGAATATTTTAGGGCGAGAAAGGAGAAGATTTGGGAGAGTATGAGGGATTTTGGGGAATCTTTAGAGAGAATTGTGGAAGTTTATGGGAGAATATGGGAGAAAAGAATGTGGGTGGTGGTTTAAAAGAAGAAAAGAGATGAATAAAGGTCACCGGGTCGGTCTCCAGGTCGGGTCAGTCAAACAAAATTTAAAACATACCTTTGTGCACCACGATGTGTGGTCTACACAATCCAATATGCAGCACACACACCACTTTGCACCAACTAATTTTTCTCCACAATATTGCCTAAGTTTCTATCTCATGGTGAAATAGAGGTGTGATGCGCATAATGGGTGGTGCAAAATGCACAGCCCATCGCACGTCGCCTCCTATTTCAATTTTTCTTCAAGCCTTTTATTTTGGGGGTGCGTTTCTTCGTGCGATGCACACAATTTCTTGCGTGGATCGCATGACCTTATGCACATGCCTCCCAATTTTAGTTTTCCACTTAGTCATTTTTCAACTCCAAGCATTCATAAAATATACCAAAACCAACAAAAGGTAATAAAAAATAAAGTAAAAACACTTGAGTTGCCTCTCAAGAAGCGCTTGATTTTAAATTTCAGCTCGACGATTGTACCTCAATACTCAAACATTATCTGGAAGCATGCCAATATGATTTGTGTGGCCTCATCCCAAGAAAGGGAATTGCTCCTTCAACATCCTCATGGCATCATCTTGTTGCAAAGGTGGCAACATCTTAGACTCGGACACCTCTTTCTTCATAAACTCACCATGAGCATCCACCAACTTTCCCTCAACATTAATCATGGACATAATTAGAAACTTGTCTGGTGGTCTCGTAGGTTGGCATAAATTAAAGGTGACTTCATCGCTTCTAACTCAGAACTTGAATTCCTCGAGTTCCATATCAACCAAAGTTTTCCCGATTGCTAATAATGGTCACCCTAATATGATAAGAACCTTAAAATCCACTTCATAGTCTAATACAATAACGGCGGGTAGGATGAGCTTGTCAACTTTGATCAATACATCGAGTAAAATCCCTACCAGCCATTTGGTGGACCGATCGGCCATATGCAATCTCATCGGTGTAGTCTTGGGAGTACCCAAACCTAACTTCTTAAATATAATGAGAAGCATCAAGTTGATACTTGCCCCTAGATTATACAAAGCCTTCCTGAATACAAACACCCCGATAGTGCAAGAAATGGTGAAGGTACTCGAGTCTTCCCGTTTCGTAGCAATATTTCTTGTCATCACAACACTATAACTATGTGATATTTTCATGGTACCCACATCAACTACCTATTTATTATTGAGAATCTCCTTCACGAACTTTACATACCTAGGAATTTGCATTAATGCATCGACCAAAGGGATGATGATGGACATCTTGCTAAATATGTCCGCAATTTTTTCTGAATTGATTCTCCTCCCTCTTCTTTGTCAATCTTTGTGGGTATAAAGGAGGTTCATTTGGTAGTGTATTCGGTACACTTGGTACATTGGGAGCCTCCTCTTTTATATCAATAGCAACTTGAGAAAGGTCTTCAGCTTCCTCCTCCTCATCACAAGGATCTGCATTAACAACAACATTGGGTGCATTAAGCTTCACCCCAATGACCGGATTTTCATCCACTTCTTTCTCAAGCATGATCTCCTCTTATCTAATAACAGTAAGCTTCACAACAACCTCTACATCAGGCTTCTTCACTCCACTACATATTTGTCCACTCTAAGTGACAATTGCCATGATGTAATGACCCTTCCGGTCATTTCCACGTATACATTTCCCTTGAACCGTTAGAGCTTGTTTGTAGTGGCCCCAAGTCACTTAAGTCTCGTCAGGACCGGTATTTCGGTGTCGGGTCCATTTGTTTGGCCGCATTAAAGTTTTGAAGTCAAGCAAGTCGGCAAAAGTAATCGTAAGATCTTTAACAAATTTCCTGAACTTTGTGTAAAATGTCTCAGGGATTTTCTCTCAACATATAAAGTGATAACGATCTCAATCGAGTGACTAAAATCGATACCGGAAACACGGAATTCAACAACACAAAATAAAGATAGTGGAGAAATTAAGATGAGAATTAGAAGAAATTGAGATGAGAATAGAAGAAAGAAAGGCTAATTGAATCAACAATCAACCAAGGGAGAATAGAACTCAATCAAATGCATGAGAAACCAAATTGAATCCACAAGATGATAACTCGATGATCAATTAAGCAAAGAAGATAACACAAGCAATTCGGGAATCCACCCTAATCACTCATTCTAAACTAATAATTGGAATTGAACCCAATCAATATCCTAACCTAAAATATCAAGTCTATTCAAGACAATTCAATCATCAATAATCTAAGTATGAAAATGGCTAAGGCAACTATTTATAGTTATTGCCTTTACACAAATAGCCTATTACAAAAATAGCCCAAAAGTGACTATTTTCGAAATAACCCATAAGGGCCCTTCTTGATTGCCCAAATGACATCTTGATCGCCCATGGCCTTGTACATTTGTTGCTCCATGGCTTTCTCCGGGCTCCAAGCTATCATCCATATATAAAAGCCCCTCCTAATATACTCCAAGCTAACCATGATTGTATCATCCTCCCCTTCTTTAAAAGGATTCGTCCTCGAATCCGAACCTTGCAAAAATATGAGAAGGATAAACAACAAACATATCCTCATAGCATGAGGGTTAGCACATGGGTTACCAACCATACCAACTTGCCAAGGAGGCACATACTTGAAATACAACCAACTATCCTTTGTATCAAATAAGATTAATGCATTGTAGAGCATACAAAGGATTTGACTGTGAGAAATATCATTGAATAAAGAGGGTTCAAACACCCATGAGGATTTACCGGGGTCAAAGATATGAAAGACCCACATAGTTTGGTCACAACAACAAATGGACCAACCCAAGAAACCCCTACCTCTATATAAAACAAATTCCATACGTACATGGACATCATCATATGCAAAGAGGTAGTAGAGAAAGGTGTTACTTAAATGAACTTCATTCAAGGTGTTCCCACATATAGAATCACCCTTTGATCCACAAGCATTAAGGCCTTGCTCAAGAATGGGGTCACACAAGAATGAAGAGGTCATTAGAGAACATACACCCCTTTTCTTTTGACCACTAACCCCTCCAATAGACGTACTATCATCTTTCAAGAAGAGAGCTTCATCTTTGGAAAGTGTGTCATCATACCATAGTGGATTTTCAAACAATTGGTAGCCTTCAAGGGTGGCTACACTTCCAACATTATAAGATACACCACTATCTTCATCATTCATATTAGTCATGTCATCATTGAATAAGGGATTATCCCTAAGTTCATACTCCACCTCAAGATCCTTATGACAAAAATTAGAAATAGAATCAACACCCAAGGAATCATCACCTCTAAGTAAAGATCCTACATGACTAACTACATGACCAACTATATCATTACCATTACTAAATTGAGGTTCATTTATCACATCACACAACTCCTCAATTAGTAGGTCATCATTACAAGAAAGTTGGTCAATACCACAATAAAGACTAGTTGGTAGCATATCAAGCTCAACAGAATCACACACATGATTACCATCATTATAGCCAACTAGCATTTGACTACCCTCATTACATGACAATACATTTTCACTCAAGTCAAAAGTGCTAACACTAGATGGACTCAAATCGATCTTAGTAGAAGAATCAATCAAGTCATCTATAGGATCAACTAGTGTTTGGGCACTCACAACAATGGCATCATCATCATGCAACAAGGTGTCATCAAGATCATCACAAGGTAAAGGCTCTTTAAGCTCACACATATACAAGCTATCACTTACACTCAATTGGCTACTAGCCACACAATGATCTTTTACTTTCAATAAAGTGTAAGGTTTAGCTTTGTTACCTCGTAGCTCATATGAATGATTGTCTTCACCTTGGTTTCCAACATTGAAGCACAAATGCTCCTTTGGGAAGCCTTTTAACACCTCTTGATTCTCCACATTTTGAGGTGCTTTGCTAGGCTTGCTTCCAAGAATACCTGCACAAGTATCAAGACAACTAGAGAAACAAGAAAAGTTACATGAATTAGGATAAGATTGTGACAACCCTCTCACATCACTCCACACAACCTCTCTTTTTTCCACTCTAGAGTTGTCACTTATCACACCCTTACTCCTCTCAATCTTTTGTCTCTCAATTTTATTAGAGTTTGGACAAGTGCCAAGTATCCCTTGTGAAGGGTTAGATGATCCCTTCACTTCAAGCTTCCACTTTGGTGCACAAAGAGTAGATGCCTTCACTTTCATGATTAACCCCTTAATGCCATCCTCACAAGGAGTAGCTTGCTTTGCTTCTAATGGAAACTCCTTTGGTTCATCTTCATGAGGAATCATTTTCTTCATCATCTTTTGTAACTCCTCGGGCTTAAGATTGGCAACCCATCGAATGATCTTGTCAACTCCTTTTTGTATGGCATCCCCTAATTCTTTAATTTTTAAAGATTCAAGATCCCTCACTGAAAGGGGCTCATTTGATTTCACTCTACTTTCATGTCCCTTTGATCCTTCCATCCTACCTCCAACACCATTTCCATATTGAGAACAAGACACATTGAAATTAGGATAAGAAGCATGAGACATAGTAGTTCTACAAGTAGGGAATGCACATTTTCTCTTGCTCATTAGATGACTTTCACTTGTACCAACATACCCACTCACACCACTTTGACTAGGATAAGTACCACAAGAAAAGGCATACGAATATTCTCTAGCTCCATCGGTGTTCTCATCACAAGACTCATAAAGTATGTGGGAGGAAGAACTATACCTCAAGTCATTTTCATCCTCATAGTAGGTAGGGTGAGATTCCTCATATTCTCCATCATCATCATAGGAATCATCACAAGGTTCTTCTACCCCACCATTTTCATCATAAGATACTTCTACTCCTTCATGTTCATCATAAGATCCATAAGCCCCATTCATTTCACATCCATCTCCGAAGTAGTAGTTCTCATCACCATATGGCTCAAAATCATGGCTATTATCATAGCCTCCACAATCCCCATCATCATCATACTCATAGCCTCCATTGCTACAAGCATAGTCTCCCATTTCATCATCATAAGGATCCGAAGCTATAGAGGACATACTTCCTTATAGCTCGTTTTGTACCTACAAAACTAGCAAACAAGTTAGTAATAAAATCCTCACGCCACTCTTTAAGTGAACTCTCAACTCACCTTCTATGGCTTCTTTCGCAAATTGATAGTGTTACTAGTTTTGCTTAATAAATTCAAGGTTATCTATCCTTGTGGAGGAATGGATCTTTGTGACTCTTGAAAGAAGGACGACTCAAATAAAACTAAAAAGGACTTGAATCAAGAAATTATCTACGAAATGAAATGAGAAAAGTTGAAGAAAAAAAAACACGAAAGAAAACGAACTCAAAAAAAACTAAGTAACAAAAGTAGAAAAGTTACTTGTGTTGCTTAATTTGAAGGATCAAAGAAGTGATTTGATGTTTTAAAACTAGTTAACAAGTAATTAAAGATGTTAATTAGTTGTTAAATAGTAGAGAAATAGAAGAAAAATGAGTGTAGAAGAAGAAATTTGAAGTTTGGACACTTAGAAAATTTTTGAGGTCTTAAGAGTTCCAACACTTAGAAAAATTTTGGGGTCCCAAAATTTGAAGCATTCTGTCCAAGTTTGCAAGTGTGCATTTCAGCCCCCAAAACTTTTTCTAAGGGGCAGATTTGGTCCTTTGAATTTCTTTTTTTTTTTTTTAAATTCCACTTGTGGATCCAACAAACATCTTTGACCACTTTGACTTGGAAAAGTTGGATTAAATGTACCTTTTGGCTTCTTCTTCTTCAAGATGTTCTTGATGAATATCAAAAACACCTAGAACACCAAGAACACACACTAAACACCAACACCTTCAAATCAACTCGGAATTGGCTCAAACTTTAGGATTATCTTCCCCTCGACTTAGGGAACAAACCCCAATAGTTTTTAAGCTCCAATTTCTCCCCAATCAAAAGACCCACTTTTCAAGTTTGCAAGTTTTCAAAACTTCAAAGTCCTTCAATGGCAACTTCACTTCTACAACTCCAAATTGAATATAATTTGAAATCTAGACTCAAAAAACACTAGGGAACAAGAATCTAGTGTCAAAAACAAGAAATCAAACAAGAAAATTTTCGGATTTTTTTTTTTTTTGGACGATTTTTTTTTTTTTTGTGAACCTAAGACCTAAGAATTGATGGAACAACTCTTAAAACCTAAGCTCTGATACCAAATGATAACGATCTCAATCGAGTGACTAAAATCGATACCGGAAACACGGAATTCAACAACACAAAATAAAGATAGTGGAGAAATTAAGATGAGAATTAGAAGAAATTGAGATGAGAATAGAAGAAAGAAAGGCTAATTGAATCAACAATCAACCAAGGGAGAATAGAACTCAATCAAATGCATGAGAAACCAAATTGAATCCACAAGATGATAACTCGATGATCAATTAAGCAAAGAAGATAACACAAGCAATTCGGGAATCCACCCTAATCACTCATTCTAAACTAATAATTGGAATTGAACCCAATCAATATCCTAACCTAAAATATCAAGTCTATTCAAGACAATTCAATCATCAATAATCTAAGTATGAAAATGGCTAAGGCAACTATTTATAGTTATTGCCTTTACACAAATAGCCTATTACAAAAATAGCCCAAAAGTGACTATTTTCGAAATAACCCATAAGGGCTCTTCTTGATTGCCCAAATGACATCTTGATCGCCCATGGCCTTGTACATTTGTTGCTCCATGGCTTTCTCCGGGCTCCAAGCTATCATCCATATATAAAAGCCCCTCCTAATATGCTCCAAGCTAACCATGATTGTATCAACATATAAAGAGTTAGAAGTCCCCCGAAATACCAAATCGAAGGTCTAAGAGTCTAGTTTCCAACGCACAAAACCTCACATCCAGCTAATCGCTGAGTAAAATGTTATGACTGTTTTACCGCGGACTGTCTGGTAGAAAATGGGTTGCGAACCGGTTCGCGACCCGGGTTAAACTCGATTTAAGCCTCAACTTCACGTTTTAAAACGCCATTTTAGTTGCGAAATAGTGATAAAACATAAGGGAGGATCCCGAGAGAATTCTTGAGTATCAAAATCGTGCGTTGGTGAATTACGAGCCTAAGCTTAAGAATTTTATTAACATCGCGTGTATTTGAAAATATTTTATTTAAAAGTCGAATGTGGTAGAAAATTATATTATTATTACCTTTTCAAAATTATATTATTATTACCGTAGTAAAACATGTATAAACCTCTTTATAATTGTATATGTATTTATTTTATAAGGTTTTTATACATTGTAATATTTTAACGAAGAAAGTAAATTTAGTTATGTTGAAATATATTATTATAATATAGTAGGTTTTATTCGAAATAATTTTCTAATTATTATGGTATATTCAAAAATTATAGTTATTTTACCACGAACTTACGCAATACCCGAGTATATAAATAACGGGATAAGAATATTGTTTTGTTGCCTTGTAATTGCCACCTCCACTCCACGTGTAGGTGGAGGGAGTGGCCAGCAAATACTAACACTGAGTGGTGGCATGTATGGTAAGTGGTGCATTTAGTGCCACTCATTCCTTTGTTAAAAGAAAACTTATCACTTTCTCTCTAACAATTCATGAACTTATATTTGTTGTTGTTCCTTTTTACTACAAAACCATTATTTTCTTTTCCATCCAAACAATATCATAGGCTATAGTACATATATGCGAGCAGATGGCTGGAGGGATTTTGTGGAAGAAAGCATGTTTTGAAACTATAGTTGATTCTCAAATTAAAATCAATTTTCTACGTCAAGTTATTCAAGCTCGAGTTCAAGTTTGATTTCGTTTCGGAGAGGCTCGAGCTTGTCATCGGACGACAGGTAAGTTACGGTTTATTTTCCCTAGACTCCGCATATATAGAATAAAATTGTATTAATGGGCATCCTTGGGTTGGTTTATTTGGTTGGCACCACAGACATCGACCGCTTTATTCATGTCTGCCTTCTTTTGTTTCTCCGTTGCTTGTAGTATTTGTCGATATATTTTATTTACCCTTGTGGTCCCGTGAGGCCTTATTGACTCTGAAACATAGAAGGTGGGATTTTGGGAATGTCCGCGAGTCCCGGGCATAGAATTATCCTTCTAGGCTGGTTATGCTTGCTGAGTAGTTGTGGGCCTGTGCAGGGTCGATAGGTTGATTGTGAGCTGCTGGGCAGCTATTATGTTTGATCATACCATTTTTATGCATATAAAGAGGTTTATACATGTTTTACTACGGTTTGGGCTTCGGGCTTACTGGCACCATTTTCTAAACCTTGCATGGCCCGGGGGGCCCGTTTGTTATGGAAGTAATTTGGAAATGGTTTGATTAAACTTGTGTATATTCTTGGGCAAGAAAGTAAAATTATGTTTTAAATCATTAGTTTTACGATTAACGCTAGACTCGGCAGGGCCGGGGTGCTAGTTGAGTTTTCTTGTTACTTGAGATGATTTTTAGCCTCGGTCGGACCGAGCACCTGAGATGACTTTCTACTGTTTAGACCCGGTTATGCCCGGGCACCCTTGGAGAGGTTTTTGAGATATTTTCCTACTATTTTAGTCTTGGACAGGGTCTGGGCATGCATATTAGAGACTGAGTCTCTATCTTGATACTGGACTTGCTTCCGGACGACATGTTCTGATACTGAGTTTTAGTATGTGGTCTGGGACCTCCATGGACCTTGCCATCCGGGCCAGGGGCTACGGGCTGCGTGTGCCAAAGGAGGGGTATACGGTGGAGTAGAGTTATACGGGCAGTGTCCTTCTATGAAACCTACCTGCTGGGCCGGATCGGCGCCGGATGAGGTACATACAGAGATACCATTTCACTTGAGATCTTCATGCATCATATCATTCATTGTTTGAGGCTCCACCCTTGTCTGTTGTTTGTTGATTGTACGCTCCGGTAGTATGGGATGCCGGAGGGTTTGTTTTCACTTGTTTGTGTTCCTCGGTTTTATGGGTGGCCGGGGGACTGTAAGTAGACTTTTACTTTTTACTTACAGAATTGTTCTCTATTATGGATAAGTATGAGATTGGTATGATTAGTTGAGTTTGATTCATGTCTCAGAGCATGCCTATCATTACTCTTTCTCTCTTCTTCTTACACTTGAGGTTACCGGTATACCATCCATTTCGTAAACTTATTTTGTATACACTGTTGTTGCAAGGACCCTAGGTGCGTTGTTTTTTACTTTCACCTGTGCCTATGGTGTGTATATTCTGCTTACTAACCTCACATGTGGTTCAATTGATTTCCCTCTGGGCTAGTTCTTGTGTACCTTTCGTTGATTTCTGTGACTGCTTGCTTCTATTCTGTCTATTACTAAACTTTTATCTTATATGTGCCCAGTCGGCCTATGATACCTACTGGGTACCTTATGCTTCGCATTTGGTGCTCACCCCTACCCCCTGCATCTTTGGGTGCAGATCCTAGCGTGGGCCATCGCCGTTAGGTCATTGTGATTCGTGCTTGGAGATCTGTTGGGGACTACTTCAGACTGAGGGTGAGCTCTTGGCGATCGGAGCTTAGCTTTAGTTTATCTTTTGCTTCATATACTCTATTACCATTCAGAGACATATGTATATATTATTTTGGATTATTTGCACTCCATGTAAGTACTTTGGGCTCTATACTATGATACCAGGTCTTGGGGTTTGGTTTAGTTTTCGCATATGTATATATTTATATCCCTGTTATCTATTTTATTTGTCTTGTTCCCTTATTTGCTAGATAGTAGCCCATTACTAGTGGTTCTGGGCTACGGGGATTGGTTCACCTACCGGGGGTTGTAGGTGCCATCATGACCGAGAAATTGGGTCGTGACACATAACATGACCATCATTCTTCAAGTTTGTTGTAGTATCACTTGGAATTGTCTCCTTCATTCGAGGATTCATTTTTGAGGATAAGTGATTAATTTGTGCCTCAAGATGTTTGATAGAAGCCGATTGTGAGATCACCATTTGATGAAGATTTGACACTTTGCTCTTTAGATCCTTCACCCCACTATCGGTTAACTCAACCTTTTTAAAGGCTACAGATAATATATCTTCGATTTTTGAATTTTTTGGTTGCTCACGGTAGGCTGATATGTATGGCCATTGGCCTTTGGTGGAGGCACATAAGGATTGGAACTCCGGTGATTATATCGGTCACCTTCCCTCTCACGATCTCTCTAATTGCCTTCATGCTATTTATCTTTGATTCAACCTTGATTCTCATCTCTCGGGCACCAATACCCGGGTTGAGAACTTGTCGATAGATAGCAAATCTTCCTATCCACAATAGTAAAAACATCCTCATCATTAGCTTCAAGTTCCGGAGTACTCATAACATTCACACACTTGGTATTACCAGCCTCAATCATGTGTTTGGCTAAAAGATCAATTTGAATTAACATCTTGGCCATAGTTTCATCTCTCTCCTCATCTTTACGGTGCATTTCTTTTTTCAAAATAGATGAGGTCACTCACGTGGGAATATCTGCCTCTCTTGTTTTCCAAGCATGATTTTTCTTGGTCATCCATTATAAAAGAGCTGAGGCAATGATAAGTCATTAATCTACAAATTCATTGAGCCTTTATCTATGAATTATTGCTATGTTTTGAATATATTTAGAGGTTCTTATGGCCTTTATTGATGTATATACAGGTACTTATGATCAAAGATGAAAAATAAGGAAATGGACCCAAAAATAGCTTAAAAGGAGTGAAGTGTGAATTGATCGAAAAAGATGGAGATTCTGCCTTGAGATGTGGCACTTGTGCAACATGCACAAGCCTTGGTGCATTCCACACCTCTCACCGTATGGAGTCTTGCATCGACTGAAGAATATGTTATGAGATATGGTCACAGTGCGACGTGCACCACTGATGGTGCAAACTGCACCTCCTTTGCATGACATCTCCCAAGTCAGCTAAAGTCACTGGTTCAATTGAAGAGGGTGTGCGACGCGCACATCATGATCTGCGAACCACAAGTCGCACCGCACACCACCCGAAAGGTATTTTTGTCTAGAAATTTGGTGATATTTAGGGAAAGTATTTAAACCCATTTTGGGCATAACTGTAAATAGAATTCCTCAGCTCTGAATACTCTAGAGTAATTTTAGCTTTGATAACAAATTTCTTCTCTAAGAAGAAGAAGAGGGTTTCAATCAAGTCTCTCTTACAATTCTAAGTTCACCATTTGTGTACAAAACTGAGCTTAGATATTGAAACTACACTTGAATGAAGAAGAATTTGACTTACCCACTTGGTATATCTCCTTCCTTTAGTATAAGTAGCAAATTTCATTGTCTAGGGATATGTTGATAATGTGTGCTTGACAAATGAGTGTGAGTATTGCTAATTCTCGCTTATAATTGCTTATTTGATATGGGTCTAGTAGTTTCACCAAGTTTTAATCCTAAAATTGGTAGTTCAAACATTGATTTTCCTTACTTGGTTATGTTGTTGCTTGAAAGACAATTTCACAGCATCGGATGTGAAATTACTAGTGGGAACTTGGGCTTCCATTTAGATGAGGCTAAGAATAGCTCATATCGATAGAATTACATATTTAAGGGTCTAAGCTAAAAATAGTGTGTCCTCCATGAGCTTTAGCTTGGTTGCATTTTTATTAAACCGATTCTGGTTTAATCAAGATTGTCAGATATATGGTTGTTTATTGAGAGATGAACAACCATACCCATAACGAAGGCTACCTATGTAAATGAGTGAGAATTTGTGTGAATAGGAAATCACCCTATCCCATATTAGAGCCCCATTGGATGCACATCCCTTGTCGTCTACTCTCATTTGTGCACTCATTTTTACTTTACCTTCTTGTTTGAATTGGATTTTCGAGATAGAACTCCCAATCCCCCCCAATCATTTACTTTCTTGCATTCAAACATTTACTCTCTTAGTGAAGTCATTTCTATATAATCATTATTGTGCTATCTACAAGTATTTGTGGGTACAACCCTGACATTTGTTGGGTACTTATAAATGTGTTTTGATTTACCATCACCGATACCTCCTAATTAGAGAGTACATTTGAGCATTTAGCAAAAATGGCGCCATTGCCGGGGACTTGATTTGATAGCTATTTTTTATTATACATTTGAAATCACTTAGAGAGTGTTTGTTTCTTTTACTTTTGTTTGTTCTTTGTGTTATGATCGAGCAGGCTAGACTATGAGCATGGCAGACGATAACGAGAGAGTTGAAGGCCTCATGGATGCAAACGAAGTTGACTCTGTGGCGCAAGGGGGTGTGGGTGCAATATGCCTACCCCCAGGGTGAAAAATATTGTCTTCCATGTTTCTAGCACCATGCTCCACTTGATCCAAATTAAGAGCCTGTTTGGTGGAGCAGCACATGAAGATGCCAATCAACATATTTTGAATTTTGTGGAGATTTGCCAATTATTCATATTTCAAAATATCACCTAAGAGTCCATCTAATTATTCCTATTTCCCTTTTCCTTCAAAGGGGAAGCCATGGCATTGTTGGAAGAATTTTTGGATGGATCTATCACATCTTGGTCCGAGTTGGTTGATGCATTTACATCAAGATTATTTCCTCCATCTTGAATGATGCTGCTAAGAGATAAGATTACCATCTTTAGACAACTCCCAGATGCGCCTCTACATGAGGTTTGGTTAAGGTTAAAAAATAAGCTTGTCTTGTGTCTGAACCATGAGTTACCGGACAACGTATTGCTCCAAAGCTTCTATTGATCATTGAACCCTATGAATAAGTTGGTGGCTAACAACCTTGGAGGTGACATCTTCATGGACTTAGAGTTTGCTATCACCTCGACTTTCTTAGAGAGAATGACCAAGACCAACCAGGCTTGGCATATGAGAGAAGCAGATGTGCAAATTTCAGGAGCTCCCTCATCCATCTTGACAAATGAAATGAGAAAAAGAGATGAGGAGCGGGATGAGTCAATAGCCAAGATGATGACTCAGATTGATTTGATGGCTAAGAATGTAATGGAAGCAGGTGGTGTGAAAGTTGTGAATGTGGTGAGCACACCGAAAATTAAAGCAAGTGATGATGAGCTGATGACAGCTGTCAATGGTAAATTGTGTTTTGTGTCGACAGGTTCTTATCCCGATTATTATCGCCCGAGGGAAGAGA
Source organism: Jaltomata sinuosa (assembly GCA_003996215.1). Lineage (NCBI taxonomy): Eukaryota > Viridiplantae > Streptophyta > Magnoliopsida > Solanales > Solanaceae > Jaltomata > Jaltomata sinuosa. The sequence continues at coordinate 149,085 of QJPP01000308.1, read as the reverse complement.
ACCAAGGTTGGATCAGAGATAAGGAAAGGGATGGTAATTGGAGAGATAGAGATAAGGATGGTAATCAATTTAATCACTGAAGATCAAACCCCTATGTGCCTCCAAACAAAGAAGACTCTCTCTACCAATCAGCCACAAGCAACACCGTTCATTCCAAACTCGAGGACTTGTTGTCCTTTGTTCTCAAAAAGGTGGATACAACCAATACCAGAGTGAGTGAGATAAAAAGTAAGGTTTCAACACTTCATCAAACTTTAAGCTCTCACTTAGCCTCGATCAAACATCTTAAAGCCCAAATGAACCACCTCTCGACCCAAATGAACCCAAGGATGAAAGTGACATTGCCCAGTGATACCATCACCAATCCAAACAACGACTGATTTGAGGTACTATCGTCGAGCCGCGATGTTAAATCAAGCAATGCTTTGTAGGCAACCCAAGTTTATTTCCTTTGTTTTGGTTATCTTTTGTTATTTTTGGTGTGTTTTTAGGGAATGCATGGAACAGAAAAATAGACAAGTGCAAACAAGGCTAAAATGGCTTGTGTGAAGGATCGTGCAGACCACATGAACAGTTGTGTGTGTCACACGGCTCACCGCATGTGAAAACAGAAGGCCTGGGAGAAAATAGAACTATTGGAGGCAAAGTGTGCTGGGCCGTGCGGACTGCACGAGCCCAAGTGCGTGTCTCACCTCTATTACATGGCGAAGCAGAAGACTGGGCAAGGCTAGGGCAGAAAAGGTTGAGGTGCAAAATCATATGCGGTCTGCAGAGCTTGTGTGAATCGCATGTCACGTCCCACCAAAGGTAAATTTGAATTTTTAATTGACCTAACCCATTGACTGACCCGATCCGGAGATGACCCAACATAATTTTTCTTCTTCTTTTCTCTTTATATTCCGCCACCTTCACCATCTTCACCATATTTTCTTTGAAACTCTAAAAATTCTCTCTAAAAACCTCCCATAAATCCCTCTACTTCTCCTCAAAATCTTCTTCTTCTCCCCTACAATTACCATCACCGCTCCTCCATGTCGCGTCCATCATCACTCTGGGCGAGTTGATTGGGTCACTATTTTTGCTTCCCAAAAGCTTCAATTTTTACTTCTCTCCATCTAATCTTCATTTGTCATAAGTTCTCCGACATTAAATACTTATTTTTATGAAAGGTGGAAACTCATATTGTGAGCATGCTTAATAGAATTGCCATGTTGATTTTGGGTGAGATCCGAAAATTTTGGATCCCTAATTTTGAATTGTATTGAGAATTTTTCTTAATGTCAACTTGGTAGAACTTGAATTTTGTTAAAGCATGTTGATTGGTAGTTATTTTTAGCCTTGAATTCTCTGTTTGGGGTGAAGTCTGAGTAACCCACTCGTGACTGATGCATGATTTGGCCCGATGATAGATTGGGTAACATAGTTTTTAAGGGAAAATCATCGTTTCTCATGAGGTTTTGTTGAGAATAGCTTGTTGGGTCTGAATCTTGCTGCTTGTATGCCCATGATTCTTTGTTGAAGATTATCTTTGGGTGTATGATCTTGTGCGAGGAGGGGTTAATTGTTGCTAAACTTTTTGGTGCCCATTATTGCAAGTGAGAGATTGATGTTCCCAATGATAGATGGGTTAATGTCCATCTTAAGGGAAGTCATTAAGTCCTTTTCTTGCTTGTTGATTTTGTAAATGGAAATCTGGGGAAGTCTGAGTACTCGGATGTTTATGTTCATTTTACCCCTTGCCCCTTTGTTTAAATTGTTGGTTTTTTGAGTGGTGCCAAGTGCCTAAGCACATCTTGCTCTATGGATCACATACGTAACTCAAAAGAACACAACAAACCAAAAATTCCAATTGTGCCTTTGTGCGTTTTTCATATGATGCATAGATCTTGATGTGCTGGTCGCACAAGGCATCACATCATGTTGAAAAACAAGGCATGTTCACTACTTCGAGAGGCGAAGCTTGGTGTGATGCACACTTTGGTTGGTACGGTCTGCACCAGCTTGGCACCTCAGTGGAAAAACTTCTGCTGGGTTCTGTTAGCTAGTGCTGAGGCACATACAACGCACACTTCCTCTCGTGCGGTTCACATGTGGCTCGCACATGCTAGTAGTCCCCTATATTGTTTTCTACTTAATTGTATTCCAATCGTTTTAGTTTGTAACTTTTTTTTTATCTTTCTCTTTCACATATAATAAAAATACAAAAGTATTTTGTTTTGTTGTCTTTTGGCTCACAATCTCTATATGCAGAACATGTCTTCTAACAGGAGAAATAGGGAGGCCAACAAAGGAAAATGTCTTCCACAGAAGAATCAAGGCTTTGCTTTGGAGTGGAAGGCATGAAGGCCTTCTATAAGCGGTACAAGAATAGAACCTTCAATATGGAGAATATTTTTAACCTGGGGGGAGTTGGGGATAAGCTGTCCAACATGCACCGTCAATTTACTGACCGAGAATTGCAGCCATTCCAAGACATGTTCGGTGGGTATTATAAGGAGATAGTTTGGGAATTCTTTGCGGCCTATCAAGCCACACAGGACTACAAAGGCTACAAAGAGAGCAAAGAGAAGTTCCCTAACTTGAATTTAGTTGTCATTCGGGGCAAGAGAGTGTTTGTCACCCCGAATGCGTCAACGACATTTATTGCGGTCACCCAATTGAGCTTGGCCCTACACTCTTATCTAGGTTGAATGCTGATGCAAAGCCTTATCGTGAAACAACCCTTATCACTGCTCAGGATATCCCTTTTTGGTCCACATAGGGGGAGATATTCAAAGGAGGACCTTGAAATTTGAAGCTCATCTTTGGTATGATCTTGTTTATAATCGTTTCTTTCCATCCTAAAATGATCAAAAAATAACCCAAGAAGGGTCCATTCTAGGTGCGGCCATTATGATTGGGGAGCATGTTAATGTTGGAGAGTTGGCAGCTATGGTGATAAGGAGAAAAGCTCATCGAGTAAATAATTATTTCTCCTTCCCGCTGATGATTACTAAGCTTTGTGCTAAGGCTTATATCCCCATCCTCAGTTGTGATAAGTTCACTCATGCTAATGGGACAGTCTACCTTGATAAAAAAATAGACAAGGACACCCCCAGGTTTAAGAGGCAAAGGACTGAGCAGTTGGGGAAAGTTGATAGTGATAAGCTTGATTCTGGAGTAGATGCTTTATCTCCTGCCCGGGCTACTTAATAGGCATGCACACATACCCCGGCACCCTCTTTGACCAAAAGTGGCCTTCAAGACATGATGGACAAAACTTATAGCCTTGATCAATAGCTGTCGACCTAGCTATGAAGCTACTCGGTATGATAAATAGAGTTATCAAGAATGCAGTGCAAGGGGTAATGGATAAAGTGACCATATTGTGCAAAAGGGTGGACGTCATTGAGGGGGGGATCACGATACTCTAGAAAGATATCAACAAAGACAAAGTTAAAGCTTTGGTAGTAAAAGCAGATTTGACCATCTTACCTCCACTTAGTCGTAGGCGTGGCCCCATGGATGAATTATTGGCAGCTTATGCAGATGATAAGGATGATCTTCCTGATGATGGAGATGCTGAGCTAGATGATGATCAATACTCTAAGTTTCAGCATTCTCTCTAAGAGTCCACATTGGATGCGCACTCCTGAAAGGGTGATGCCGACCCTAGTGGACAGTTTGCTGATGATGAGGCATAGTCCTCCAGGGATTTTCCCTTTCTTTCCCTACTTGAGCTTACATCATTGATGGTAATTCTTCTTTTGATGAGAGGGGGTGCTCTTTCTTATTATTGCTTTTGGTTTCCCGTAATTGGGCTTGAGATATTTTTAGTTCCCTGCTAGATTTTATTTGGCCCTTCTCGAGCACATTTGGATGATTGTGATGCTTATAGCCCCTCGTTGGGCCTTTTTCATATGTTTTTTTTACCCTAATTGTGCCCTTGCAGGGCTTGATTTTGTTTTGTTGTTGTTGGGTTGGTTGTCCGTGCCCCATTGTTTCACTACCCGTGCTTTGTAAATGCGCTAAAGGCCTATGCCAAGGCTTGTTTTAATTGAATCATGAGCGTAAAAATTGGTATTGCCTTAATAATAGTAGTTTAGAAATAAACTCCGAGGGTTTTCTTAATACCACAGTTCTTTCCCAAGTAGCTAAAGTTTTGTTTATTTTCTTTTTCTTTTGTTCTTGTGTCGAACCGGGTTGGTGTTTCCTTATGATAGATTGACAGGCGGCTTCATAAGGGAAAATGGCAAGTTTTAGTTTAAAATTAAGTTTGTAGTTGCTTGTCTCGAAATGGGCCCACCAAAAAAAAACTCTTGGCAAGTTGTTTTTGGAAATAAAAGGAAGAAGGGAAATGAGTTTTTGAGGAAAAGCATTCTGTTTTCATGACTTGCACACTCTTTCTTTGGCTTGATTGACTCACAAATAAGTGTGTAATGAACTCGGAATAGCTTGCCGAAAGTCATTCATCCCAATTGATTTTGAGACTAATGAGGAAAGCCTTGTGGCATGATGCTTTATGTGGTAAGGCTTTACCTTGATTCTGGTGCAGGCGTGTTGTCTAGAACTTGCCCCAAATGTGATTCAAGGCAAAATTCTAGGTGTGACTGAGCTTAGAAGATGACCTTAGGCCCTTTTTGATAGTCACTTTACTCAAATGACTTCTCTCAACATCAATCCTAGTGAACCCCTTTGAGCTTGTGACCGTGTTGTGGCACCTTGGTTAACACGTTGACCTTTTTGAAACCTCTATCTTGGAACTCGTCCTCCCTAATTTCTTTGAAATGAAATGTAGACTAAAGGCCTAAGTTTGGGGGGGAAATAAAAAGACAACATGGGCGAATGCTTAAGTTTGGGGGTGCATGTGATCAAATGAGGAGTAGAAAAGGAATGCAATTCAAGTGTAAGGTAGCCTCTTAAGTTTTAATTGAAAATTTCTCTGAAGGTTCAATCCAATGAGCAAAATGAAAAGCAAGAATGGGTGCTACCAAATGTAGGTGATACAAGGAGTTTGAATGATCCTAATTGAAAAGGAGAAGCTTGGGTTGTGTGAGGTAGAAATAAGGTAAAATTGAAATTTAAAAAATGTAAGCGGTGTTTGAAATGGCAACAAAGAGCATTAGGGAGGTGTAGTCACTTGAACCAAATGAAATCCTTACTTTAGCCCTAGCCAATATCGTAACCCGCAAGTCCTTGGTGATTCTAAGCATGGCTACCTTACATTAGTGGCGATTTACATGAAAGGCACGCCTATGGTTCGATGTGTGTGCACTTGAACTTCCTTGAGAGAGTGAGAATCTTCTTGGTTCTCCGATAATCTCTTTGTTTTGTAAATTGCATGGTTGTTAGTGGGATTCTCTTTTGTGGTGAGTGGCATCATGCACTTAACTTGAAACATGAAGTTCCTGTTTCAATTTAGAGGAATGAATAAGACAAGTTGTGTGGCGAATCTCGAGGCAAAACTTGACAGTTCATGCCAATGACTTGAGAAGCTTAAATGTCTTGTTTTGAATGAAAAAATTCCCTTAATTTTGAATGAGAAATAAAGTCCTTTTGGAAAAGATTTTGAAATGACCAATTGCTTTATGATTGTGGTTCTTCAAATTGAGATAAGCATTGTAGTTGAGTCTTTTTGTTTGAGTCTTTTTGTTTATTCCTTTTCTTAATTTGTAGCATAGATTAGTCTTTTGTCCCTTGGTTGATTCTAGAGCATAATTCATTCCTTGCCTTGTGAGTATCTTGCTTGAGGACAAGCAATAGTTCAAGTTTGGGGGTTTGATAAGTCGGTAATCTACCAACTTATTAATCCTTTATCCATGAATTATTGCTATGTTTTGAATATATTTAGAGGTTCTTATGGCTTTTATTGGTGTTGATCAAAGATGGAAAACAAGGAAATGGACCCAAAAAGAGCTTAAAAGGAGTGAAGTGTGAAGTGATCAAAAAAATGGAGACTCTCCCTTGAGATGCGGCACTTGTGCGACATGCACAAGCCTTGGTGCATTTCACACCTTTTACCATTGACTAAAGAATTTGTTATGAGGTGCGGTCACTGTGCGACGCGCATAACTCATGGTGCGAACTGCACCTTCTTCGCACGATATCTCCCAAGCCAGCTAAAGTCACTAGTTCAACTTAAGACAGTGAGCGATGTGCACATCACGGCATGCGAACTGCACGTTGGGCACAGTTGTAAAGAGAATTCTTCAGCTCTGAATACTCTTGAGTAATTTTAAATTTGAGAACAAGTTTCCTCTCTTAGAAAAAGAAGATTGTTTCAATCAATTCTCTCTTCAAATTCTTAGTTCACCATTTGTGTACAAAACTGAGCTTAGATATTGAAATTACAATTGAATGAAGAGGATTTTTACTTACCCACTTGGTATATCTCCTTAATTTAGTATGAGTAGATAATTTCATTGTCTAGGGATGTGTTGATAATTGGTGCTTGACAAATGGGTGTGGGTGGGTGCTAATTCTCGCTTATAATTGCTTATTTGACATGGGTCTAGTAGTTTTACCAAGTTTTAATACTAAAATTGGTAGTTACAAACATTGATTTTCCTTACTTGGTTATGTTGTTGCTTGAAAGAGAATTTCATAGCTTCGGATGTAAAATTACAAGTAGAAACTTGGGCTTCCATTTAGATTGAGGCTAGAAATAGCTCATATCTATGGAATCACCCATTTAAGGGTCTAAGCTAGAAATAGTGTGACCTCTCTGAGCTTTAGCTTGGTTGCTTTGTTGTTAATCTGATAGTGCTTTAATTGAGATTGTTGAATATATGGTTGTTGATGGAGAGATGAACAACCATACCCATAAAAAAAGCTACCTATATCAATGAGCGAGAATTTGCGTTAATAGGCAATCACCCAATCCCATATTAGAGCCCCATTGGATGCACATTTGTCTAGTCGTCTACTCTCATTTGTACACCCATTTTTACTTTACCATCTTGCTTGAATTAAATGTTTGTGACAGAATTCCCAATTCCCCCCAATCCTTTACTTTCTTTCACTTAAACATTTACTCTCTTAGTGAAGAAGTTTCTATACAATCATTGTTGTGCTATCTACAAGTCTCTGTTGGTACGACCCCAACAACCGTTGGGTACTTATAAATATGTTTTGCTTGACGATCGCTGAAACCTCCTAATTGAAGAGTACGTTTGAGAATTTATTAGGAAAAAACATATGGTTGGTCCATGAATATTCCACCTGCAAGGTTGTTGGCTACATATTTTTTCATTTGATTCAAGGCCCTATAAAAACTTTGGAGGAGTACATTATCTGAGAGTCCATGATTGATACATAGCAAGAGCTTTTTTTTAAACCTTATCCATTCTTCATGCAATGGCTCATCAGGGATTTGGCAAAAGTTTGTAATGTCATCCCTCAATAGAATCATTCTAGAGGGAGGGAAGAATTACACCATGAACGCTTCTACCAATCCATTCCATGCGGTTATTGATCCTTCTGGAAGCTCTTCTAACCATGCCATCGCTTCTTTCATAAGTGAGAAGGGAAACAAATGAAGCCGAATGGACTCTTGAGGGATGTTGTTGAAAATAAAGTGTTTTCATATCTCAATGAAGTTTTGGATATGCCTATTTGTATCCTCATATGTATCCCCTCCGAATAATACTTTTATTTAGATGAGATGGAGCATGATGCTTGTAACATGAAACACAATGTTGCCAACCATGGGAGATAAGAGGATTGCACCTACCCCATCTTGGATTGCAGACTCTAGGGATGCATCTATGTATTCATTTATGCTTTTGTTGTCGCCCACTTCGCTCATAGGCAACCAGTTCAACAATGAGAAACAACAAAACAAAGTAAAAACAAATAAAAACTTACAAACTGATTTCAAAGTCAATCAATTGGGTAGTCAAAAACCATTCCCTGGCAACGATGCCATTTTTTATATAGCTCAAACATAGTATCCCATAAGAGGTGATAGCGATCATTGAGAAAAAAAAATTATATTCCTGACGAGAGTCGAGGTCAATCCCACAGAGAATGGTTATGAAGGTTTTCCAAGAGATTATCAAATATCAATCAAAAATAGAGTAATTTTTCAAATAGAATAAAAAGTAAAATGGAGGGAAAAAGGGAATTGGGAATCTGCCATAATTGCAATTCAAATAAGGCAATAAAGTAAACAATGGGTTTGTATCAAATGAGAGGATGACTAGGGGTATGTTTCAGATGGGATTCAAATATGGGTTAAGATGCTTATTTAATTGTGCAAATTCTTAATAAACGATATGGGTAGCATTGGTTATAGTTACATTTGTCAATCACTCAATCTTCCAAATATATTTCCCATGGTCTTTATTCAAGCACCATGGGTTCAACACAAAACAACCAATACAAGATTGGGGAAGTCACACGATTTCTAGCTTAGACTCTTAAGTGGATGTTTTCTAGCGATTAAGCTATTTATAGCCTCAATCTAGGTAGAAATCCCAAGTACCCACTATTGAATTCTCATTTGAAATCATGAACTCCTTTTTCGAGCAAGAACACAGCCAATTAAGTTCAATCAATGTTTGCAACCATCAAATTTAGAGTTAAAATATGGAGAATTCAATAAACCCATATAAATCTAGCAATTTTAAGCACAATTAAACAAGATCCATACCCAATATCAAATACCAATCATACACATACGCCTAGACAAGGAAACTAGCACCTCATGCCAAGGAAATAAGAGATTATACCAATTGAGTAATTCAAATTTTCATTCATTGTATACTAATATTCAACATCCAAGCTAATTTTTACAATAATGGTGGATTCACAAGGTAGAAGAAGAGAAATAGAAAGTACACCTCTATCTTCCTTGGGAACCTCTCTCAATAGAAAACTATTAAATAATATGTCAAAACTTTTCAAAACTCTCTAGTACAATGCCGAAATTGGGGTTTAGAAGGTTTCTAAATCATCACATAAAAGGTGACAAAAATGCCCTTTGAGAGACATGCAATGTGACATGCGGCACGACATGCGGTTGCACCATGCATTGTGCATATTGCATGGCTCTATTTTAGTAGACCAGTGACTTGGTTTTATTTTGGGTGTCATATGAAAGAAGGTGTGGTCCACACTAGACCGTTGTGCATGACGTACGGCTACCGCACCTCTTGGCAGATTCTTCTTTTCTTTTGATCACCTTCACACTTCAACTCCTTTTGAACTCTTTTCGGTTCATATCCTTGTTTTTCTACTTGTGACCATGAGCACCTGTATTTGCATCAAAAAAGGCAATAAGTACCTCTAAATCTTATATTAAAACATGGCAATAATTCATGAATAAAGGCTCAATAACTTGGTAGATTACCAACTTATAAGTATGTTGGTTCAGTAAGGGGTAAATTGGACCAAAAGAGATCGAGGGTTCCATATTTGGGCATGTACTTGAATTTGCCACTTGTGACTCCAGTATCACCCCAAAGAGAGTGGAGCCCTGTAAATGATTGTTATGATGATGATCTGACCAAGAATGTTGAGATGGATGAGATTCAAGAAGTGGAGCTAGCTAGTGTAAATAAGACCCAACACCCAAGCTCCTTATAGCAGGTACAACAGGAAGTACAATTGTCTAGAGAGGCAGTTGAAGCTCATTATACCGACTCCAATTAGGGTCCCCCGACCCTCTCCTTCCACCAGTTGACGACACTTCCAAATAGATGGTAAATTGTCTCCTTATATAGCAGTCTTGAGGTCTCAAAAGATCCCTTTATTCCTTCTACTATAAGCTTCAAAATTGATTTGGCCCATCCTTATATATCTTTGAAGCCTAAGCCTTTGAGAGAGAAGCGTCTAAAGCACTCGACAAGAAACCATCATTGTTCTTAGCATTTACAGGGAGTCCTGTCACCCATTCTTTTTATTATTTTTCCTTGGGGACAATGCATTATTTAGGTTGAGGGGTGGAGGTTGTGCTATTTTTATTAGGTTCCCTTGTCGGGCTTGATTTGTAATTTTTTATCACTATTTGGCCCTTGTCGGACAGGTCTTGGATAATGTGTATTTTTTATTATTGGGCCTTTATTTTCTTATGCTTTATTTTGTTCCCTTAGCGAGATTGATCTTTTATTTTTGATGTGAGTGATGACATATTGCCGGGTTAGTCTTACATGCTAATTATCTTACTACCGTGCTTTGCAAACTGCACTTACTGCCTTCACCAGGCCTCGTTCTCAAATGATCCATGAGCGTGTAGTTCAACATCACTATTGTAGATATTAGTTAGTTTTGAATAAACTCTGAGGGTTTTATTTATATCACAGTTGTTTTGTAAGGAGCAAATTTTTCTTTTCTTTATTTTTGTGTCGAACTGGGTGGCATTTTCCTGTGAAAGATTGAGAGGCGACTTTCTTAAGGTAAAATGCAAAGTTTTAGTGTTTATTTTGAGTCTATTTTGCACTTGTCTTGAATCCGACCACCAAAAAATTTCTTAGAAAAGGAATTTGGAAATAGAAAAAAGAACGAAAAATGAATTGAAAAGCATTCTCCTTTCATGATTTTTACATTCTTCATTTGGCTTTTAAAAAAGGAGTTGTGAGAAACTCAGATATCTTATCAAATGTCATTCATTCCAATTGATTTTAAGAATAATTGTGGACTCCTTTTGTTGTGATGCCTTGTATTGTAAGGTTTAATTTGTTCTTGTGTATGCATGTCATCTAGAATTTTCCCCAAATGTAATTCAAGGTGAAATCCTAGATGTTTCTTACCTTGGAAGATGACCTTAGGCTCTTTTTGAATAGTAACTTTACCAAAAAGTTCCTTCCCTTAACATTAATGTAAGTCAACCCCCTTGAGCCTTTAATCTTCTTCTTGGAAACCATGTTACACACCTTGACCCTTCTTAAAGTCTCTATTTCGGCACCGGTTCCTCCCTAATTGCTATTAATGAGAATGTACGCTAAAAGCATAAGTTTTGGGGGATATGAATGAAAAAAGGAATATTGATGTAGGCAAAAGCCTATGTTTGGAGGTGTGTGCATTAATGATTGAATTACGAGTTGAGCTTAAATATGAGGTAGCACTCAATGCTTATCTTGAATTGCTTAAAGTTTTAAAAAGATAAAATAATGAAAGGAAAAGAATTGAGTGGTTCTAACTCTTGCCTCGTGAATGAAAATTAGTAGCACATGGTTTTGGGAAGAATGGCTTTTTGAAAGAATTGGGTTGTGTGAGGGAGAAATAAGATGAAGATGAATCAATGATTTGAGAGGTGTACTTGGATTGCCTAATGATAGAGTTAGGGAGGTTTTGTCACTTTATCCAAATGATATCCTTGCCTTAACCCTAGCCTACATAGTTACCCGCAAGTCCTTAGTGATTCCAATCTTTGCAACTCTACATTAGTGGAAAGTTACATAAAGGTCAAGCCTATGGTTCTATGTGTATGCACTCAAACTTCTTTGAGAGAGTAAGTGTCTTTCTGTTATCTTATAATCCCTATATTGTGAATTGCATGATTGTAAGTGGGATTCTTCCTCTTTTGGTGACTGACATTACATCATTGGAGTAAATAGTGAAGTCTTGACATCAATTAAGAGGAATGAATGCAACAAGTTGTGTAGTGAGCCTTGAGGCAAGCCTTGAAGGTTGATATCAATGACTTGAAATGCTTGATGATATTGTTTTAAATGAAAAGTTCCTCAGATCTTGAATGAAAGAAGTCTCTTGAAAAGAGTTTTTGAAGTGATTGCTTTTGCCTTGAGCTTATGGTGGTACCAATTGAGGCTGGTGCTTTTGTTTAACACTTTTGTTTTGAGTCTTTAGTTTATTATTTTCTTAAGTTTTAAGTCATAGTAGTCCTATGTTGTAATGACTTGGTCTGTCATTACGAGTAAGCTTTTCGCGCCATGTTTTAAGGTAGAAAACTTCCGGGTTCGGGGGTTAAGAATTTTGGGCTAGGCTAGTCTCAGATGAAATCTGAGCAAGGTATAGTCCAGGGAAATCTGGGTGAATATTGGGTATTATGTCTTGTATTGAGCTATATTTTCCATTAGCTAAGGCATAGACGGGTCCGGGAGACTTTTCAGAAGTAAATTTGGGTAATTTTAACTCCCGGAATCAAGGTGTATGTGAAGGGGTTATTTTGGAACGTTGGGGATTCAAGATATGTTGTAAAATTGGCACTTTTTTGGGATTTTCCGAGTTTCTGCCCGTGACAAGCGTTGTCACTGTGCCGTAGCGGTGATCACTATAGGGGTAAAATATCGGCTTTAGCAAAAGTCAATGACAGTCAGCATCGCTATAGCGGACGATTCAGCTATGGAGGTACTGCTGTAGAAGAGCGTGGACCGCCATAGACTGTGAGACAAGATTTAATGCAGAAAATTTCCCCAAAATGTTCAGTTTTCATCAAGAAGATTTTGGGAGAAGGGCTCGGCAATTTTGGGCAAACTTACTCCATTTTCCACTACTTTTTGTCCTAAAGGTAAGAATTCTACTCCCCTAACTCCGCACTATCTTTCCTACGGGGTATAATTGCTAGTCTTTGACTTGGTGAAAGGTTGTGGCTAACCTAAGAATGGAAGAATCCAGGGAAATTAGGGATTCTAGGGTGTTAAATTTCTTGGGTCTTGTGTATTATTGTTGGGTTATGATCACTTAGCCATAATTCTCTAAAAATATCCGTAAAAATGATGACTTAGGTGAATTTATGGTTGGGAATACCGGGAATGGTTGAAAAACTCATAGTTTGGCCTGGGGATTCAGGATTTTGCATAATTTGGGTATTTTAGGCCAGTAAATTTGATTGTGGTTGTTGTACATTTGTTTCTAGACCAAGAACAAGCAAGGGATACGGAAAAAGAAAAGACTCCGGTTCAATAGAACTTTGAGTAATTCGAGGTAGGTGATGGCTATTGATTTCTCAATAAGCATTATGTGTTCATATACCATTATTTAGTAATGTATGAGTTGCATGCTTAGGGAATGAATTGTGAATGTCTAATTGTCTATTTATCAGTCTTGTGACATAAACTTGTTAGTTTCTTGTTTGTTTACAAGTATGTTTGTTCATTGTTTGTGATTGATTGGACTTTTTATGACATTGGCTTGGGTACCACGCCTGGTACAGGAATACTAACAATTGGCACAGGTACCACACCTGGTACGAGAATACTAATGCTTAGCTCGGGTATCATGCCTGGTATGGAAATTCATAATGGTTGGCTGGGGTAATATGCCTGGTACGAGAAATCATAATGGTTGGCTAGGGTACCATGCATGGTATGAGCTGTTTTAATTACATTGTTGTGTTCTTTCGATGATTCCATGAGTGGACTGGGTCGTACTTCTTAACTGTGATTATTAGATATAGTCCATGAGAGGTCGGGTGATTATATATAATTATGAGGTTGGTCTTGGTATAGGCTGGGATATCATGTCTAACACTTCGGTGATGTTAGGGGGATCCTTGGTGGGTCCGGCCTATGTAAAAATGGTTCATATTGTTGACTTTGAGTGTGGTCAATTGTTGCTATTTGGTTCATATGTAATAAGCTAAGGAAGATACTTGTAGTCTAGTTATATTGTTGGCTTGTTCACATGCTTTTTGTACCTTACTATGTTTTGGTTTATTGTTTATATTCTGTTTATTAGAGCTTACCGATGATCCTACCAGTACACGGTGTTGTGTATTGATTCTGCATTTGCTTTTCTTTTGTGAGTACATGAAATCTTTCGGTGGCTGAAACGCGACCTCACTTGTAGTCCCAGCATTCCAAGATCTCAAGGGTGCGCTACTTTGGTTGAGCTACCTTGTTGTCTTCTTTTAAGTTGTAGTCCAATTGTTTTGGGCTTAAGCTCTCATTTTGCTTTTGGGGTTGTATCCCTGTATTCTAGATGATTGGTAGAATGCTTTGGTATGGTGTCTTTCAGGTTCTAGGGACGTTTTTCGTAGATTCTTATTTTACTAGTGTTTGAGATTGTGAATTATAGTTTACTTTATTGCAAACTAGTTTTGAACTTGTAGAATGGTTAAGTTTTGGGTTGATATTGGTTCGCTCATTCGGGGTTTTTAGGTGGGTGCCACTCACAGTGGGTTGGGTCGTGACAAAGATGATATCAGAGTTCTATGTTTGTTGATCTCGTCGTACCAAAACAAGTCAAGTAGAGTCTTGCGAGACGGTATAGAGACATATGTACTTTTCTTCTAGAGGCTATAGGACTTTAGGAAACTATCTCCTCTTCCTTCCTTCGTGCTATAACTTGATTCTAATTGGTATCTGGTGATACAAACTGGTGTCTAACTCTTTCACTCTTCTGTTCGCAGATGGTTAATATGAGGAACAATGGAGCGAGACAAGCTATCCCAACAGCGAGCCTGGCAGTCAGAGGTGGAGGGAGGGGTCGAGGTAGAGCCACACCCGCAAAGGGTGGAGCTCAAGCAGCTGCAGGAGCATGTGAGGTGACCCCTTCCCTACCCCAGGATCTAGTTGAAGAGGAAGTCGAGGTTGCTGTTGAGGAGGGTGTGGAGCAGGCAAAGGCGGCACCGTCTTGAGGTGCAGGCCTTCCCCCTATCACGCCCGAAGCATTTCAGCAGGTATGAAGCTTCCTAAGTGGACTTGTTAGTGTGGGAGCCACCCACGCGGGTATTGTAGATCAGGCTCTGGGTACTCGACTAGCGGTTACTACAACTCTAGAATGGATGCAGTGTCAAGAACAAATGACTTCATTAAACTAATGCTAGGTCCGATTATGATAGGAAATGAGCACGAGATGCTGACCAAGTTCCTCAAGCTGAAACCTCCTACATTCAAGGGTACTGAGAAGGAAGATGCTTATGAGTTCATATTGAAATGTTATAAGAGGCTGCACAAGTTGGGCATTGTGCAACATCATGGGGTTGAGTTCGTCACTTTTTAGCTACAGGGTGATGCTAAGCAATGGTGGAGGTCTCATGTGGAATGTCGGCCATCAACCTTGCCTCCACTGACTTGTGAGGAATTTCATGCTCTCTTCCTAGAGAAGTATGTACCTCGTACTTTGAGAGATCTCAAAATGGATGAGTTCCTAGCTCTTGAACAGGGTAGCATGTTGGTCTCTGCTTATTAGGCCAAGTTTCATGCCTTGTCTCATTTTGATACACAGTTGTTAGGTACCAAAAAGGAAAGGGTTTGGTTGTTTGTAAAGGGTCTGAATGTAGATTTGAAAGTGTTGTCTGTACACATGACTTCAACAGGGAGAAGCTTAAATGAGGTCACCAATTATGTGAAGAAGTTAGAAGGGGTTAAGTAGGTCGGGCAGGCTAAAGTGTTAGCAAAGAAGTATCAGAATTAAGGGAATTTCATTGGTTTGTACTCTCGGGGCCACAATTAATATGTGTACTTGCTCGTCCTATTTAGTCAGCTCTGCCAGTAGCTACAGCTGTTTATTCGAAAGCTAATTAGCAGTCGTCAGCTCCTAGAGGTTAGGGAGCTTCTTACATATCTACCAACAGGCCTACACTTGATCACGGTTGTTTCCATTGTGGTGATCTGGGCCACTTTAAGAGGGAGTTCCCTCACAGACACACTAGAAATCAGGCTCAGCAGTAGTCCAAGTCTATGGTCACAGCAGGTAGAGGTGGTTATGCTAGAGGTCGTCCATAGGGTGGGTGAGGCAACTTTTAAGAAGGTCGGAGAAATAGAGGTAATGGCGGCGCAAGCAATGGTGTGGCACAGCCAGCCAAGAAAGTTGCTCGGATTGATGTCGAGCTCACTTCTATTCTTTTTCCAGGGTGATCTGAGGCAGAGGCATCAAACGTGGTGATCACAGGTATAATTCTTGTCTGTTATAGGATGGCTTCTGTACTATTTGACCCATGATCTACTTACTCTTATGTGTCTGTGGACTTTGCATGAGGTCTGGATTTGATATGCGATGTCCTTGATTCCCCTATCCATTTGTCTACAATGGTAGTAGAGTCGGTGATTGTGACTCATGTTTACCGTACTTATTTGGTGATGTTTGTGGGGTTACAGACTTGGGTAGATTTGGTAATTCTGGATATGGTAGACTTTGATATTATATTGGGCATGACCTGGTTGTCTCCCTATCATGCTGTATTGAATTATACTGCTAGGACTGTAGCTCTAGAAATTTCGGGTAAGGATAGACTCGAGTGGGAAGGTGTGTACAGGCCTAAGCCGGGTAAGATCATATTGTTCGTTCGGGCTGGATAACTAGTGGGGAGAGGGTATTTGGCCTTCTTAGCTCATCTCTGGGATGATACTGTGGAGTCCCCATCTATTGAGTCATTTCTAGTTGTGTCAGAGTTTTAGGAGGTGTTTTCGGCATATTTGCCTGGTATGCCTCTAGATAGGGACATTGATTTTTGTATTGACTTGGAACCAGGCACTCACCCAATTTCCATTCCACCTTATCGCATGGCTCCGAACGAGTTAAGGGAACTTAAGACTCTGCTTCAAGAACTCTTAGAAAAAGGTTTTATCCATCTGAGGGCTTCACCTTGGGGTGTTCCATTACTGTTTGTGAGGAAGAAGGATGATAGTATGCGGATGTGCATAGAGTACAGACAGTTGAATAAGGTTACCATCCGGAATAAGTACCCTTTACCTTGTATAAAAGATCTTTTTGACCAGTTATAGGGTGCATCTGTGTTCTCGAAAATTTACTTAAGGTCAGGGTATCATCAGTTAAAGATTAAGCCCGAGGACATTCTTAAGACCATTTTTCGAACTTGATATGGGCATTACGAGTTTCTAGTGATGTCATTTGGGTTAACAAATACGTCGACAACATTCGTGAGTTTGATAAATGGGGTGTTTAAGTCTTATTTGGATTCGTTCGTCATCATGTTTATAGATGATATTTTGATCTACTCCAACAGTACGGAAGAGCATGCTGATCATCTCTGTACTGTGTTGGGTATTTTGAAGCACCAGAAACTGTATGCAAAATTTTCTAAGTGTCAGTTTTGGTTGACTTCAGTCGCTTTTTTTGGGCATGTGGTGTCAGAAAAAATGGTTATGGTGGATCCCTAGAAGATTGAGGGAGTCAAGAATTGGGTTTGCCCTAACTCAGTAACTGAGGTGAAGAGTTTTGTGGGGCTTGCAGGGTACTACCGTAGGTTTGTCAAGGATTTTGCATCCATTGCTACTCACTTGACAAGGTTGACACAGAAGGAGGTACCATTTGTGTGGTCTAACAAGTATGAAGAGAGCTTCCAAAAGCTCAAGACACTTCTTACTATGGCTTCCATCCTTTCGTTGTTGGTTGAAGGTAAGGATTTTATCGTATATTATGATGCTTGACATTTGGGTTTTGGTGTTGTGTTGATGCAGGACATGAATGTGATATCATATGCTTCTAGGTAGTTGAAGGTTCATGAGAAGAACTACCTAACCTATGTGTTGGAGTTGGCAGCGGTGGTTTTTGCACTCAAAATTTGAAGACACTATCTCTATGGTGTCAAGTGTGAGGTATTCACTTATCATCACAGTATACAACATGTATTTACTCAAAAGGACTTGAATCTGAGATAGAGGAGGTGGATAGAGTTGTTGAAGTATTATTATGTGACCATCTAGTACCATCCGGGTAAGGCTAATATGGTGGTAGACGCATTGAGCCGGAAGACCAGCAGCATCAGCAGTTTGGCTTGTTTGGGGGTGTCCAAATGACCATTTGCAAGGGAGATTCATGCTTTGGAATCAATGTTCATGTAACTGGTCATCTCAGAATAGGGTGGAGTGTTAGCTAGTATGGAGGTCAAATTCACATTCATAGAAGAGATAAAGGCCAAGCAGTTTCAGGATTCACAATTGAGCAAGCTTCAGAACAAGGTAATATCTGCAGAGTCCAAGGATTCCACGTTGGACTTTGGCAGGGTGTTGAATTTCAGAGGGAGGATTTGTGTTCCTTGAATTGATGATATAATTCAAAAGGTGTTGACAGAGGCTCATGGTTTGTGGTACTCAATTCATCCAGGCGTAACCAAGATGTACAGGAATTTGAGGCAACTTTATTGGTGACCTGGGATGAAAAGGGACATAGCTGATTTTGTGTCCAAATGTCAAAACTATCAGCTGGATAAATATAAGCACCAAAGGCCTGCAAGACTACTTCATAGGATGCACATTCCCGAGTGTAAATGGGAAAGGATAGCCATGGATTTTGTGGTGGGTCTTCCCAAAACCTTGGGAATGTATGACTCTATTTGGGTCATTGTGGATACGCTGACCAAGTCATCTCATTTCATTCCAGTCTGAGTGGACTATAATTCACAGCAGTTGGCTAAGATCTATGTAAAGAAGATCGTGAGACGACATAGGGTACCACCGTCCATCATTTCAGACAGGGGCACACAGTTTACCTCTAAGTTTTGGGGTAGGTTACATGAAGAGTTGGGCAATCAAATCACTTTCAGCACAGCTTTCCATCCTTAGACTGGCGGTCAGTCGGAGAGGACAATCCAAGTATTGGAAGACATGCTGAGGGCATGTGTGATTGACTTTGGAGGTCATTGGGACCAGTTCTTGTCATTGTGTGAGTTCTCATACAACAAAAGTTACCACTCCAGTATTGATATGGCACCATTTAAGGTACTGTATGAGGGGGTTGTAGATCCCTTATAGGGTGGTTTGAGGCAGGTGATGGAAGCCTCTGGGCGTGGACTTGGTAAAGGAAGCGTAGGAAAAAGTAAGGGGCATTCAGACCAAGTTGCTAGCGACCCAGAGCAGGCAAAAGGAATACGCGGATTGCAATGTAAGAGACATGGATTTTCATCATAGTATTCTCATCATATCAAGAATGCTTGAATCATCACCTTTTTTTTCTCAAGCAATTTTTCTCTTTATTTTCATGTCACATTCTTTCACAGAGGGCTTTTTCATCACTTTCTAGCTATCATTGGTCATCCTTTACACTCAATCATCCCTTTTCTTCAGATTTAACATAGCTTACTTACAATCTATTTGCCTTCTCCCAGTTGCTAACTTCCGTGTACTTATCTATGTTTGCTTCTGTGACCCTTTCCTTGTTATCTACTTTATACTGCTTATATATTTTATATATGCTCTATCGGCCAATGATGCCCACTAGGTACCCTTTGCTTTGCAATTGGTGCTTAAACTACACTTCTGCATCTTCCTGGTGCAGATCCTAATGTGATCCATCGTTGCTTATATGAAGACTTGTGCAGTGCTTTTGGACATCCGAGACTTAAGGTGAGCTCTTGGCTACCGGGGCTTGGCTTTTATCTATTCTTTGGATCTATGTACTCTTTTGCTATTCAGAGACAGTTGTATATTCTTCATTTGCACTCTCTTGTACTCTGTATATTTATTAGTGGATTATGTTCGATGATACCAGGTCGTGGGATGGTGTAGTTTCCTATTATATATTTCCCGTTGCTTTCTTTTGTTTTCATTCTTCCATTTATTATTCTTTTTGTGAATGCTTCGCTTCAATAGTAGCCTATTACTAACCATTCTGGGATATGGGGATTGGTACGTGATAAGTTGGTATTCTACCTACTTATTTAACTTTTAATCTTATGCTTTTGCTAGTATAAAGTTGATAAATAGTGCAATTATCACGAATTACTTCTATTTGGCAAGTCTCTGTATTTTAGAAGAGTTCGAGAGGAATTCAAATGTAAACAAGTCAAAAGGAAGCTGATCAGAGAAATAATTAACTGGCAGAAAAACAACCTATGCGAACGTGGCACCTCACACGCGAACGCAAAGGTCTATTCCCGTAAAGCAACATGAACACACTGAAGTAACCGCGTATGTGAAGGTCAATTAGATGAAGACTCTTCACGTATGCAATGTGCCTTCTGTGTATGCAAAGAAGGAAGCATCAAGTGCGGGGCAGATTTGGAAATATCTATTTTTGGAAACCCCAATCCACATAAAATAACTTCCCATCCGTTTTAGGAAGTATCTTTGGCAAATTTCACAACCCTTGACAAGTTTGGGGAGAAAGTTCATCAATCAACATAAGAGGAGTGAAGATTTGGATGCTCTTTATTGTAAAATCTTTAGTTTCCATTCTTCAACTCATGTTCTTAATTGCTAGTTTGTAGATGTGATTGTTGAATTGAGATTTGGGTTTTGTATTAGAGATAATACTTATTTAGCTATTGAATTCATGTTTTGTATTTGCTCTTGCTTAATTATATGGGTCTATTGAATCCTCCATGCTTGAATTTATAGTTAATGATTGCAAACATTGACTTAGCATTCTAATTGGGTTCTTGCTTGAGAGAGGAGTTCCTTAATTCAGGAAGGTTCAATAGTGGGGGTTTGGATTCCTCTCTAGATTGAGGCTAGAAATAGCTCAACTCGCCGGAAACCCTCATCTAAGAGTTGGAGCTAGAGATAACCAACTCACCAAAGTTATATTGGTTGGTTATTGTTTACTCATGGTTATTCAAGAGAACACATGAGATATATGCTCGATTTGTCGGAAGATGGTTAGGCATACCCTTAGACAAGACTACCTACATGTTAATTGGGTGCAAGTCTTGTGAATTGAATTCCCATTCCCAACTCTCCCTTGTTTTCCTTGCTTGGTATAAGCAAGGTGAAAGACATTGATCAAATCTATCTTTTATTTGGTTTTCTTTTATCTTTTAGTTTAGTTAACCCCCCCCCCAAATGATTTTTTTTTTATTCATTGAACTTCAATAAGTTGCTTTTACTCTTTATTAGTTCAAATGCGATTACATTATTCTCTGTGGGATCGACCCCGACTCCCATCGAGAATATAAATGTGTTTTGCTTTGACGATCACAATCACCTCCATTGGAGAGTGTATTTGATCATTATCAATAATGGCATTGTTGCCGGGGAACAATTTGGCGTATTGAGTTAGTTTAGAATTTGAGTTTACTTACTATAGTTCAATTCTGTGAATAGTTATTTTTATTTTGTATAGTTTTATTTTGTTGATTGATACCATGGCATCTCAGAATGCTATATATGTTGGTGGTTACATCCCAGTGCATATTCTTGAGTATTGTGTTTATTGTGGAGGACCCCACCTTGCGTCACGCCGCAACGTTAAATTGTGCTCTTGATGGGAGGCAACTCATTATTTAAAAAATTCTTCTTTATGTTTTAATTTACTTTTTGTTTCTTTTTTATTTGTGTTAGGTGACCAAAGGAATGATAAGCACCAAAATACCTCTAAAAAATGTGTGTTTCGCACCTGGAAGAGTGCCTGTTACACATGCCATTGCACAAGCAACCAGCAAACTATGCAAAAACATTGGCATGTACGAAAGAGGTGCATTTTAAACCTCCCAAAGTGCTTGTCGCACCAGACTTTGAACGACAAAACAATGAGCTGGGAGAAAATGTGAAAATCTGGTCTAGCAGGCCTTCTTTGTGAACGCGGTGGACCGGTCGCATTCGCAAAGACCAATCAAAATTAGGTCATCGCGTACACGAAGGACTGCCCCCATACGGGGTAGTTACAACAGTTTCCAGGTATTTGAAAATGCTAAAAAATCAGAAAAGGACCCAAAATGTTTTTCTTTCTCAAAACAATGGCATTCTTCCTCCTTTGGCACATAATAATTCCATCAATTCATCCATCTGTTTCTTCACAAAGTGCAACCACTCAGGTATGAATTCTACCCCTCCTTGTATCTTGATATGATGCCCCTTCTTCCTCATCTTGAGTTCAAAAGAAACAAAGAAAGTTTAGCTAGCATAAAAAGAAGAATAGCAAGTTCTTGAACAAGATAATGGATAGATTAAAGTTTTTTCATGGAACGAGTACACCGGAGGATGATAAAGATGAGGATGAGGAGAGACTTGAGTTTCCCATTTTCTCTTGTTCAAATTGAGACACCTCAGGGAGCCCCCTCAAACTTATCTCTTGTTTTGATTGCAGTGAGGGCACTTCCCTACTTTAGTTGGGGGTGGAGTGTTGGACCGCACTCTATCTAGTTTAGCTTGCTTTATTGTTGGATATTAATGTGCCCTCGCCGGGCTTGTTTTGTTATTTTTGATATTATTGTGCCCTTGTTGTGCTTGTTTTGTTTGTTTGGATATATTGTAC
This sequence comes from Jaltomata sinuosa, assembly GCA_003996215.1. Taxonomy (NCBI): domain Eukaryota; kingdom Viridiplantae; phylum Streptophyta; class Magnoliopsida; order Solanales; family Solanaceae; genus Jaltomata; species Jaltomata sinuosa. The sequence continues at coordinate 127,050 of QJPP01000308.1, read as the reverse complement.
CCTTGTCGGGTGTGTTTTGTGGATTTATTCCCTTGTCGGGTTTTTGAGTTATTGTGGAAGAAGTTGATAGTTTAGCTCTCTAGTATTATTTACTTTAGGCTTCTTTAGTTTCTTTTGTAGTTAGTGTTTTGGATATTTTGGAGCCAGGGGAAGTCTGATTACCCGTTAGGCTAGATAGAACTTGTCTGAGCTGGGAACACTTTATCGCACATGTCGACATGGAAAACGCATGAGCTTTTTATATGCCACTACTTGGTCTGTGCGTTGCACGTGTGACCCACACTTTGACATGTGTGAATCGCAGGTGCTTGTGTATTGGGAATGTTGTGTTGGTAAACCTTGAGTAGCCATATCAATTTAGATAGATGAATTGGCCCAATGATAGACTTAGTGACGTCATTCTTAAGGGAAAATCATCATCTTTTGAGATATTAGATAGCTTTGACTTGTTTGGTACTAATGGAGTTAGTCTTGCACGCTAAGTGAAATAGGCATACCCTTCCAAAAAAAAATCTTGTGAAAAGTGTGTGGCAAAGAATAATGTTTGTGACAACTCCATTAATCTTTTTGTGACTCATAACGCATTAGTGGTGATAATTTGAAAATTGAAAGAATGTGACTCCATTTGTTCTTGTTTAGGAGGTATAAATTAACCTTTCTTGAATGATTCTCATGCCATGTGTGGTTAGGTGTAGTTCAATAATTCTTGTGCTTGCTTGTGTTAACTAGAACTTGCCTGGTTAGTCGTTTAATGATAGTCTCAATTGCGTTTGTTGGAGAAATGATCTTAGGCCTTCTTTGTGATTGTTGAAGCCTACTTAGCCTTAAAGTCCACCATTGCACTCAAATTGTATCATTAGTCACCCCTCTTGAGCCTAATGCCTTATATTTGGAAACCTCGGTACAAGTCTTGAACCATTTTGAACATGAATCCCTCTTGAATCCGTTCCTCCTTAAACTCTACAAGTGTGAAATCGAGGCTAAAAGCCTAACTTTGGGGGTTCATAAAAGGTACTTTGGAGGAGTGCTAAATAAATTTATCTTGGTTGGTTGCCAAAAAAGAATTGTCAAAAAGAAAGAAGAATGTGAAAAAGAAAGCAAATAAGAAAGGAAAAGAGGAAAGGAAAGAAAGGGAATAAATCCTCCAAGGTGAATAAATTGATGAAAATTGAGCACCAATTGAAATGAGTGAAATGGTGTCTTTTATTGAATGAGAATGAAAGGAAATGGATTTGGTTTCGAATTGAAAAAGTTGTGTAGAGTTCAAGGAGGATGTAGTCACTTGAATCCAAATAAGTATCCTACCCTTCCCCGAGCCTACATTACAAGGTTAGAAAATCTCTATGATATCTCCGACCGATTCTTTTTGAACTAGCGGCGAATGAAAATAAGGGCAAGCCTATGTTTTATACTTTTTAGTACTTGAAATTCCTTGTGAGTGTGAGTGTTTCTATATTTGTCTGGTGTGATTATCTTTGTACATAATGTGTTTTTGGGAATTTCGTTATTGTAAGGGCATGCGAATTACAATAGTTGGTGACATTGATAAACTCTGAAAATGAGTCAATGGAGCATGTTTTGGTAAGCTAGTGGTTTGAGTCACTTCTTGAAAATCGGTTGTTGTCACTTGGTTATTCTTGTAGTTCAATTGCATCTTTGAATTGTGTTTTGAATAGAAGGGAATGCTTAGATTAAAGTATCATGTGATTGACTAATCGTTAGTACCAACAGAAGTCATGCTTGGTGCTTAGTATGGATTTTTCCTTGGCTTATGGTATTGTAATTGCACTTGTGTTGTGTGCCTCTCTAGTTAGAATTTTTAGTTGCTTGAGGACAAGCAATAGTTCAAGTTTGGGGGTTTGATAAGTTGGTATTCTACCTACTTATTTAACTTTAAATCTTATGCTTTTGCTAGTATAAAATGGATAAATAGTGCAATTGATATGGATTACTTCTATTTTGCAGGTTTCTGTGTTTTAGAAGAGTTTGGGAGGAATTCGAATGAAAACAAGTCAAAAGGAAGCTTATTGGAGAAGCAATTAATTAGCAGAAAAATATACTTATGCGAACGTGATACCTCACATGCGAATGCGAAGGTCAGTTATCACAGAGCTATACGAATGCACTGAAGTAACTGCATACGCAATGATCAACCTGACATAGACTATTCGCATACGCGATGTGCCTTCTGCATATGCAAAGTAGAAAGCATCAGCCGCGGGGCATATTTGAAAATGTCCATTTTTGGAAACCCCAATCCACATAAAAACACTTCACAACCATTTTGGGAAGTATCTTTGGCAAATTTCACAACCATTGACTAGCTTGGGGAGCAAGTTCATAAATCAACACCAGAAGAGTGAAGATTTGGATGCTCTTTATTGTAAAATCTTTGGTTTCCATTCTTCAACTCTTGTTCTTAGTTGCTATTTTGTAGGTGTGATTGTTGAATTGTGATTTGGGTTTTGTATTAGAGATAATACTTGTTTGGGTATTGAATTCATGTTTTGTATTTGCTCTTACTAAATTATGTGGGTCTATTGAATCCTCCATGCTTGAATTTATAGCCAATGGTTGGAAATATTGACTTAGCATTCTAATTGGGTTCTCGCTTGAGAGAGGAGTGCCTTAATTTGGGAAGGTTTAATAGTGGGAATTTGGGATTCCACTCTAGATTGAGGCTAGAAATAGCTCAACTCACCGGAAACCCCCATCTAAAAGTTGGAGCTAGAGATAGCCAACTCTCCCAAGTTATATTGGTTAGTTATTTCACTCGTGGTTATTCAAGAGAACATACAAGATACATGCGCGATTGGTCGGAAGACAGTTAGGCATTCCCTTAGCAAAGACTACCTACGTGTTAATTAGGTGCAAGTCTTGTGAATTGAATTCCCATTCCCAACTCTCCCTTGTTGTCCTTTCTTGGTATAAGCAAGGTTAAAGACATTGATCAAATCTATACGTTATTTGGTTTTATTTTATCTTTTAGTTTAGTTAAAACACCCTCAATTGATATCTTTTCCCTTTTGTTCATTGAACTTCAATAAGTTTCTTTTATTCTTTATTAGCTCAATCGCGATTACATTATTCTGTATTGGATCACCCCAACTCCCATCAGGAATATAAATGTGTTTTGCTCTAAAGATTACAATCACCTCCATTAGAGAGTGTATTTTAGCGTTATCAATACGCCTAAAGGGGGATTGTAGGTGCCATCCTAACTTGAGAAATTTGATCGTGACAACTTTGTATTAGAGACTAGGTTCACCAGTATCATCAGTATAGGAGCCAATGTCTAGTAGAGTCCTGCAGATTGGGGTAGAGATATATGTGGCCTATCTTTGGGAGGCTACAATGGCATTCTAGGAAACATGACTCTTTTTTTGTTTCTATGTTGTACATCTTATCTTTGATGGTTTCCTGGAATTTCTTTTGTTCCATACACTGTTCCGCAGATAGCTTGTACAAGATCTTTAGCAGCGGATAAGGGCAAGACTTAGACACCAGCACACTCGACTCTAGCTAGGTACTGGGGTGGTCATACTGGTAGGGGTCGAGGATGTGCCCAAGAAGTGGCACTAGTTAGAGCTCTTAAGACCGAGTATAGGCCTGAGCCAGTTTTGGATCAGTAGCCCATGGACTAGAGGGTAGTCTAAGTGCCACCAGGGCCTGTAGCAGCATCAGTATCAGCACCACCCTCAGCTGTTACACCAAATATTTGGAGTGTGCTACTCCAGTTATTGAGTATATTTGGGGGTCATCCTTCAGATATAGCACATATAGCTACTTAAGGGATAGCCCTGGGTGTTCAGACTTCAAGAGCGCAGCCTGCTACTGTGGCTCTTCGTGCACAGGTTCTCTCAGTGCCTATAGTTGCTCAGCCTCTTGCTCCTTACCCACTTATGATAGAGTCGGAGCAGAAGACTTTGGGCCAATTTCTGAGATTATCTCTACCGAGGTTCTCTGGTGTTCCCGGAAAGGATGCTTATGACTTCATTTATACTTGCGAGGAAATGCTTCATCATCTTGGTCTACTGAATACTCATGGGTAGGTTATACTACCTATCAGATAGAGGTCCCAGCTAAGCTTTGGTGGAGGGCCCAAGTAGCTTACACACCTTTCTAGTCTCCTTAGTTGACTTAGAGAGAGTTCTATGATGCCATTATGGCTAACTTCTTGCCTTAGAGTGACTATGAGAGCCGTAAGGAGCTAGTTACCCAATTGATGCAGGGATATATGTTACTGGTTGAGTATGAGACCCATTTCCACCAATTGGCTCCATTTGGGGATATGATTATTCCTACAGAGCCAGACAGGGTTTGTCAATTTGTTTGGGGGTTGAGGACCAAGTTTCACCAGTTGAAAGAGATATTAGTCATTAGTGGGTGATCATTCCAGGCTATAGTGGACCATGCCCACACTATAAAGGATTTGCATCATCAAGACCCCGAGACCAAAGATAAGAGGCCACGCTATCAAGGCGGATATAATGGTTCCCACTCTGGTGGTAGAGGTTCATGTTAGTAGGGTCGAGAATATCAGCCACAACAATATTAGGGTCATTCTAGCCAACTAGTGCAGGTATAACTCCAAACTTCAGGTGGGCCTCAGTTTGATCATAGTTATGGTAGTCAACACGGTTATAATGGTCAGACATTGAGGGGTACATTATCTAGTGCATCAGGTCATGGTGGCCATACTGATTTAGCCAGTTTATCTTGGTAGGGTGGGATGTCAGGACCGTGCTATTATTGTGGTATCATTAGTCATTTCTCCAGAGAGTTTCCCCAGTGGGGTACAGTTTAGCCAGTCAATCAATCGTCTTAATCTTTAAGATCAGTGGAGCCACCGGTTAGAGGAGGTGGTGTCCCTAGTAGAGGTGGTGCCCAGCATGGCAGGATAGGTGGTTGGGATAATGGTCAGTCAGATAGAGGTCAACTCAGTTCTATGCGGTCCCTAGTAGATGATAAGTCGGTAATCTACCAACTTATTGAGCCTATATCCATGAATTATTGCTACATCTTTAATCAATTTAGAGGTTCTTATGGCCTTTATTGATGTCTATGCAGGTACTTTGGATAGAAGAGGAAAAACAAGGATATGGACCCAAAAAGAGTAAAAAAAGAGCTAAGTGTGAAGAGTTGTGAAAAGCTAGAGAATCTGCCAGAAGGTGCGGTGGCCATGCGACACGCATAAGCCAAGGTGTGGTTCGCACCTCCTCGGCATGAAGCTGCAAATATGACTAAAGATTCTGCTAAGGAGTGCGGTCGTCATGTGACGCGCACATCTCATGGTGCGAAATGCACTACCTTTGCACAAAGCTTACCTATGCGGCTGAAGTCACAAACGAGTGTGTAATGACTTGCACACTCTCGCTTTGGATTGATTCACTCACAAACGAGTGTGTAATGAACTTAGAATGGCTTGTCAAAAGTCATTTTCTCCAATTGATTATGGGACTAATAGATGAAGTCTTGTGGCATGATGCCTTATGTGGTGAGGATTTATGTTGATTCTTGTGCATAAGTGTCGTCTAGAACTTGCCCCGAATGTGATTCAAGGAAAAATTCTAGGTGTAACCAAGCTTGAGAAATGACCTTAGGCCCTTTTCGATAGCCACTTCACTCAAATGACATCCCAATGACATCAAATCCTAGTGAACCCCTTTGAGCTTGTGACCATTCTTTGAAACCTTTGTAACACCTTGACCTTTTTGGAACCTCTATCTTTGCACCCATCCTCCCTAATTGCTTGAAAATGAAATATAGGCTAAAAGCCTAAGTTTCGGGGGGGGAACAAAAGATAACATAGGCAAATGCCTATGTTTGGGGGGTGCATGTGATCAAATGAGGAGAAGAAAAGAAATACACTTAAAGTGCAAGGTAGCACCTTGATTTTAGAATTGAAAATTTCTCCAAAAGATCAATCCAATAAGAAAATTGAAAAGTAAAAATAGGTTCTACCAAGTGAAGGTGATATAAGGTGTGAATGATCATGAGGTAAAAAAGGAGAAACCTTGGGTTGTGTGAGAGAAATAAGGTGAAGTTAAAAATTGAAAAATGTAAGTGGTGTTTGAAATGAAAAAAAAGAGCATTAGGAGGGTGCAGTCACTTGAACCAAATGACATCCTCACCTTAGCCCTAGCCAACATAGTAACCCGCAAGTCATTAGTGCTTCCGAGCTAGGCTACCCTACATTAGTGGAGATCTACATGAAGGGAAAGCCTATGGTTCGACGCGTATGCACTTGAACGTCCTTGAGAGAGTGAGAGTCTTCTTGGTTCTCTTATAATCGCATGGTTAAGAATTGAATAATTGTGAGTGGGATTAACTCTTATGGTGAGTGGCATCATGCACTCGAATTGAAGCATAAAGTGTCTATTTCAATTGAGGAGAATGAATGAGACAAGTTATGTGGCAAATCTCGAGGCAAACCTTGACGGTCCATGCTAATGATTTGAGAAGCTAAAATGTCTTGTTTTGAATGGCAAATTCCCTTGAGTTTTAAAAGAGATGTGATGTCCTTTTGAAAAAAGTTTTGAAATGAGAAATTGCCTTGAGCATGTGGAGGTCCAAATTGAGATAAGCATAGTAGTTGAGTCTTTTGTTTGAGTCTTTTGTTTGTTTATTTTTCTTAAATTTTTAGTGTAGAGTATTTTTTGTGCCATAATTGAGCCTTAGCATAATTCATTCCTTGTCGTGTGAGTATCTTGCTTGAGGACAAGCAATAGTTCAAGTTTGGGGGTTTGATAAGTCGGTAATCTACCAACAAATTGAGCCTATATACTTGAATTATTGTTATGTTTTGAATCAATTTAGAGGTTCTTATGGCCTTTATTGATGTCTATGCAAGTACTTTGGATAGAAGAGGAAAAACAAGTATATGGACCCAAAAAGAGCCAAAAAGGAGCTAAGTGTGAAGAGTTGTGAAAAGCTAGAGAATCGGCCAGGAGGTGCGGTGGCCGTGCGACATGCACAAGCCAAGGTGCGGTTCGCACCTCCTCAGCATAAAACTGCAAAGATGACTGAAGATTCTGCTAAGGAGTGTGGTCGCCATGCGAATGCGCAAATCCTGTGGTGCAAAATTCACTACCTTCGGACAAAGCTTACATATGCGGCTGAAGTCACTGGCCAATCTGAAGTAGGTGTGCGACGCGTACACTGCGACGAGCGAACTACATGTCGCATCACACACCACCCGAAGGGCAATTTTGTCCTAAATTTATGTGAAGGATTTGGAGCATATAAAAGGTAACTTTAGGCTTATTTTGTATATACAATTTTTAGCAGAGAATTTCAGATAGAGAACTTGGAGATATTTTTGGCTTGTAGACATTTTTATCCATCTCCATTGAGAGAGGGTTTTCAATCCAATCTTTTGATTAAAAAATTATGTGCCTAATTTGACTCTAGAACTTGAGAATCAACTACAATGGATGGGAATTTGATTTACCCAGCTGGTATATCTTCTCCCCCTTCTATGAGTGGCTAATTTCTCTTATCTAGGGGTGTATTAATGATGGGTACTTAGCTAATGGTTATGGGTGTTGCTAATTCGCTTTTATAATTGTTTATCTGATATGGGTCTAGTAATTTCACCATGTTTTAATCTAATAATTTATGGTTGCAAACATGAATTTACCTTACTTGGCTATGAAATTGCTCGAGAGAGAATTTTGTAGTTGTGGATGTGAAATTCCTAGTGGGTACTTGGGAATCCACTTAGGTTGTAGGCTAGACATAGCTCCAATCACAGAATCTCCCATTTAAGGGTCCGATCTAGAGATAGGACGACCTCCCCAAGCAAATGTTGGTTGGTTATTTAGCACACCGAATGATGTTCTAACCGAAATCATCGGATACATGGATGTTGATCAAGAGATAACATTATACACCCATAACTAATGCTACCCATGTCAATAGGTGAGAATTTAAGTGAATTAGTGATTACCCTATCCTATAGCGAATGCCCCATCAGAAATGCACCCCTAGTCATTTAGTTCTTATTGGTATACCCATCTCGATTGTATAGTCTTTATTTGAATTGAGTTAGTAGTGACAACTTTCCCAATTCCCCCATTTTATTATTTTGGTTTTATTGAACAATTACTTTCTCTTTGAAATCGCTTCACACAATCTCTAATTAGTTAAATTAGGTGCCTTGGGTATGACTCCGACATCCATTGGGTTTATAAATGTGTTTTGACTATGCGTCACTGTGACCTCCTAGTTGGAGAGCCACGATTTAAGCATTCATCAGTAGACCAGAGGCAGAGGCCTCATATATGGTGATCACAGGTATGATTTCTGCCTGTTTCCAGTTAGCTTTAGAATTGTTTGATCTTGGATCTTCATGGTCGTATGTATCTGCCTAGTTTGTTCTTTATTTGGGGTTGTCTAGTGAGCCATTATCTGTTGCTACCCTGGTAAGTGATTCTTTAGTAGTGGATTGGATTGTTAGATCTTGCTTGACAGTTATTAATGGTCTTGAGACATGGGCTGACTTGATGATTTGAGACATGCTAGACTTTGATGTGATTCTGGGCATGGACTGGTTATCCCCTCACCGAGCAGTTTTGGATTGTTATGCCAAGATTGTTACCATATATATGCCCGGTGTATCCACAATTGTATGGTAGGGTATTGTTAGTTGTGCACTGTCTGGGATCATTTCTTGCCTTTAGGATAGGAAGTTGATTTTGTGGGGGTGTTTAGCTTATCTAGCATATGTCCTGGATGTTAGTGCCGACACTTCATCTTAAGAGTCAGTTCTTGTGGTTAGGGAGTTCTTAGATGTGTTTTCGACCGACCTGGTAGGATTTCCACTTGAGCATGATATAGACTTTGACATTAAGTTAGAGCCGAGTACTAGGCCCATTTCTATTACTCCATATTGTATGCATCTAGTTGAGTTTAGTGAGCTTAACGTTCATCTTCAGGATATATTAGCTATAGATTTTATTAGACTGAGTGTGTAGCCTTGGGGTGCTCCAGTTTTGTATGTGAAGAACAAAGATGGTTCGATGCAGATGTGTATTGATTATCGAAGTTGAATTAGGTGACTATAAAGAATAGGTATCTGATGCCGCATACATATGACTTGTTTGATCAGCTCAAGGGTGCAACCGTGTTTTCTAAGATAAATTTGAGGTCATGCTACCACCAGTTAAGGATTAGGGCTGAGGACATCCCTAAGACAATATTCAGGATATATTATGGCCATTATGAGTTCCTGGTGGTTTTCTTTGGGTTGACTAATGCCCCAACAACTTTTATGGACTTGATGCACATGGTGCTCAAGCCATACTTGGATTCGTTTGTGATAGTCTTCATTGATGACATAGTAATATACTCGTGGAGTGGAGAGGAGCATGAGCATCACTTGAGGATTGTACTCAGACATTGAGAGATCATTAGTTGTATGAAAAGTTCTCAAAGTGTGAGTTTTGGCTTGAGTCAGTAGCATTCCTAGGACACGTGGTGTCTAAGGATGGGATTAAAGAGGACCCAGGAAAGATTTTAGCCGTTCCTGATTGACCGAGGCCTACTACTCCTATCGAGGTTCACAATTTTGTTAGGTTGGCAGGATACTACAGGCAATTCATTGAGGGTTTTCTTCCATAGCATCACCATTGACTAGGTTAACTAGGAAGGATGTCCCACTTCAGTGGTATGATCAGTGTAAGGATAGTTTTCAGAGGCTTAAGGTCTTATTAACTTCAGCTCCGGTGTTAACATTGCTAGTTGAGGGCTAGGGTTTCTTAGGTATTGTGATGATTTGTAAGTTGGTTTTGGTAGTGTGTTGATGCAACAGGGTTGTGTAATAGATTATACATTGAGGCAGCTGAAGGATCACGAGTGCAACTACCCCACTCATAACTTGGAGTTGGCGGCGGTAGTTTTCGCGCTCAAGATGTGGAGGCACTATATATATGGAGTTCATTGTGAGATTTTCACCGACCATCATAGTCTTTAGTATAACATGAGTCAGCTAGAGTTGAACTCTAGGTAGTGGAGATAGGTTGAGTTATTGAAGGACTACGACTTTATTATTTTGTACCATCTGGGAAAGGCAAATATGGTAACGGATTCCTTGAGCCAAAAGGCAGTGAGTATGGGCATCTTGGATTCTCTTGAAGAGCAACTGTTGGTATTGAACATCCAGTCCTTGGCTAACCATTTTGTTAGATCCCAATAGAATTCTTGCCGGTGTTAAGATCTGTTCTACTCTTAGTTTCAGGATCAGTAGTTATGTGATATTCGTGATCAGGTTGTATGCGGTGAGGCTAGCAGGGCTAATTTAGATTTTGATGGTATATTGAGGTTTGATGGTCACCTATCTATTTTGAGAATTGGGGATTTGATTCAGTCAATTCTCTTAAGTCTCACTGTTCTAGATATTCCATCTATTTAAGTACAACTAAGATGTACAGAGACTTGAGACAGCTTTACTGGTGGAGTGGTATGAAGAGGGACATAGTGGAGTATGTATCTCGGTGCTTGAACTGCCAACAGGTTATGTTCGAGTATATAAGACCTAGTGGATTGATGCCGATACTTCCTATTCCTGAGTGGAACTGGGAGAAGATCAATATATACTTCATAGTATGGTTGCCACATACTTCTCGAGGGTTTGATTCTATTTGGGTTGTTGTTGATAGGCTGACTAAGTTTGCACACTTCTTGCCGGTTTATTCTTCGTATAGTGTAGAGAGGTTAGCTCGAATTTATCTCTGAGAGGTTGTTCGATTGCATGGGTTCCATCTTCTATCATTTCAGACCACGACACTCAGTTTACATCTCAGTTTTGGAGGACTATTCAGCGAGAGATGGGTACAAAGGTTTAACTCAGCCCTACATTCCACCCTCAGATAAATGGCCAGTCCGAGAGGACTATCTAGGTCTTGGAGGACATGTTACGGGCATGTATTCTTCACTTTGGAGGTTCATGGGATCAGTATATGCCTTTGGGAAAGTTTGCGTAAAATAACAGTTATCACTTGAGTATTGGAATAGTGCCTTTTGAGGCATTGCATATTGCTAGTAGGTTGATTTGATGGTTTGAAATGATGGCTACAGAGTACAGACTTACTTTCTGATTCCTTATATAGAGTCTGGGAGATTCAGGACAGACTCTGAGTACCCTAGAGTAGGCAGAAGAGATACATAAATCGTAAACTTTGTGCCATAGTGTTCAGTGTTTGTGACCTTGTGTTTCGTCAAGTGTCACCTATAAAGAGCGTGATGAGGTTCGGAAGGCAGGTTAAGCTTTTCCCAGGTATATCAGGCCATTTGAGATTCTTTGGAGGGTTGGTATTGTTGCTTATCAGTTAGCTTTGCCTCCTATGTTCTCAGCTATGCACCCTATCTTCCACGTATCTATGTTGAGGTTCTATGTTCTGGATGAGTCATATATTCTATAGTGGGACTCTGAGCGGTTTTCAACCTCTCCCGAATAAGATGAACCTTCTCCATAGTCTCATGCACATAATCTGTACCAATCAAGGCTACCTCACCAAGCTCGAACCAACCAATAGGAGATCTACACCTCTGCCATAAAGTACCTCATACAGAGCCATCTGAATACTAGAGTAAAAGCTGTTATTGTAGGCAAACTCGATAAGAGGTAAGGATCATCCCAATTTCCTTTGAAGTCAATAACACAAGCCCTCAACATATCCTCCAAAGTCGGAATAGTACCCTCGTCCTGGCCATCAGTCTGAGGGTGAAAAATTGTTCTAAGTTTCACCTTAGTACCAAGACCTTTCTAAAACAATTTCCAAAACTGAGATGTAAACTGAGGACCTCTATCCGAAATGATTGACAAAGGAACACCATGCAATCAGACTACCTCCCGAATTTAGAGTCTAGCATAATCATCAGTGGTATCTGTAGTCTTAACAGCCAAGAAATGGGATGACTTGGTCATCCTGTCGACAGTCACCCAAATGGAATCATGTTGCCTTCGAGTACGAGGCAAACCCGTAATAAAGTCCATATTGACTGCTTCCCCTTTCCAAGTAGGAAGGTCAATATCCTTAAGCATACCACCTGGTCTTTGATGTTCCACCTTTACCTGTTTACAGTTGGGACACTTATCCACAAACCCGGTTATGTCCTTCTTCATACCATTCCATCAAAAGACTTCCCATAGGTCACGGTACATCTTAGTGTCACCCGGATGAATAGAGTATCTAGAACTGTGAGCCTCGGATAAAATATACTGTCTCAATCTATCAACATCTAGCACACACAAGCAACCCTGTTAATGAAGCACACCATCTCTCCCTTGGGAGAAAACCTCAACCATTTGCTGACGAACTGCACCCTTAAGCTGAAGTAGAACAAGATCTTGGTCTTTCTTGGCTTTCACTTCAGCCACCAAGGATGATTCACACAACCATTGGTCGAGTCCATAAGGCGAACTCCCAACCGAGCGAGCCTATGAACTTCTTCAACCAATTCCTTCTTTCTATCTTCAATGGAAGCTACACTTCCCATGGACAACCTACTCAAATCATCCGCCACAACATTGGCCTTACCCCGATGGTAAAGCACACTCATATCATAATCCTTAAGGAGTTCAAGCCATCTCCTTTGTCGCAAATTCAACTCCTTTTGAGTGAACACATGTTGAAGACTCTTATGATCGGTGAAAACATCCACATGCACACCATACAAGTAGTGTCTCCAAATCTTCAAAGTAAAACCACGGCCGCTAGCTCAAGATCATGAGTGGGATAGTTCTTCTCATGAGTCGTAATCTGTCTAGAAGAATAAGCAATAACTTTACCACGCTGCATCAATACACAACCCAAACCAATCCGAGAAGCATCACAATACACAACAAAATAATCTAAGCCCTCGGGTAAAGCAAACATTGGGGCTGTAGTCAATCGAGTCTTCAATTCTTGAAAACTCTTCTCACAAGAGTCGGACCACAGGAACTTAACCTTTTTCTGAGTCAATCGGGTCAATGGGGAAGCAAGGGAAGAAAACCCTTCCACAAACCTCCTATAGTACCCAGCCAAACCCAAGAAACTTCTAATATCGGACGGAGAAGTGGGTCTAGGCCAGCTCTTAACTGCTTCAATCTATTGAGAATCAACCTGAATACCATCACTAGTCATAATATGACCCAGAAAAGAAATAGACTGCATCCAAAACTCGCACTTGCTAAACATAGCAAACAATTGTCTATCCTTGAGAGTTTGCAACACAACTCTCAAGTGATCTGCATGCTCCTCCTCACTCCGAGAATAGATGAAGATATCATCAATGAAAACAATCACAAACATATCCAAATATTATTTGAACACATGGTTCATCAAATCCATAAAAGCTGCAGGAGCATTCGTTAGACCAAAAGACATAACAACAAACTCATAATGACCATACCGAGTCCGGAAGGCTATCTTCGGGATATCACATTCCCGAACACGAAGCTGATGATAACCAGATCTAAAGTCGATTTGGAGAAGAACCTCGCACCCTGAAGCTGATCGAACAAGTCATGAATCCTAGGAATGGGATACTTAATCTTGATTGTGACCTTGTTCAATTGACGGTTATCAATACACATTCTAAGAGATCCATCCTTCTTCCGAACAAACAAAACTGGGCACCCCAAAGAGAAATACTAGGCCTTATGAAACCCTTATCAAGCAAGTCTTTCAGCTGATCTTTCAAGTCTTTATGTTCAGCAGGGGCCATTCTATAGGGAGGAATAGAGATTGGATTCATATCCGGAAGAAGATCTATCCCAAAGTCAATTTCCCGCTCAGGAGGGACTCCAGGCAAATCATCGGGGAACACTTCTAGGAATTCATTCACAACAAGAACATACTGAATAGTTGGGGTCTCGTACTCCATTTCCATAACCCGAACTATATGATAGACATACCCCTTAGAAATCATCTTTCTAGCCTTAAGATAAGATATTAAATGACCCTTCGAAGAAGAGGGACTACCTTGCCATTCAAGGACAGGTTCATTAGGAAACTTGAAACTAACCACATGAGTGCGGCAATCAACTGAGGCATAACATGCATACAACCAATCCATACCAAGGATAATATCAAAGTCAGTCATCTCGAACTCTATTAAATCCGCTGAAGTGACTCTATAAAGGACTGAGATAGGGCAATTTCGGTAGACTCTTTCGGCTAGGACTGACTCACCAACAGGAGTAGAAACATGAACGGGTTCTAAAAGTAAATCAGGACGTATCTCAAACTTACAAGCCACATAAGGGGTTACAAAAGATAAGGATGCACCAGGATCCAACAAGGCATACACATCAAGAGAGAAGACTTTTAACATACAGGTAACAACATCTGGTGAACTCTCCTGATCCTGACGAGAGGACATAGCATAAAGACGGTTTTGGTGCTGACCACCAAAACTAAAAGCTGCGCCCTACGAGGCTGGTCTACCACCTGAAGCTATTGGAGTAGACTGAGCCCTACCACCTCCCTGCCCCTTCTTAGCTGAAGGGCAATCTCTAACACGGTGTTCGGTCTAACCACATCGAAAACAACCCTCTTTACCAGCCAAACACACATAAGGGTGAGTCTTCCCACACTAAACGCAAGTTGGGTAGGAAGATAGCTTAGTAACACTACCCAGAGACTGAGAATAGGAACCAAATCCCCTACCACCATGATCATGACGAGGCTTTTGAGCCTGGGAAGAAGCACTAGCAGAAGAGTGAACCGGACCTGATGAACTCTTCTGGAAGGAAGAGGGATGTCCACCTCTGGACCTGTGATGACCAAAACCTGATCCCTCGGACCTACCCCTCTTGTTCTCCCTAGACATCTCCTTAAACTTATCACCCTCAATCTGATGGGCATGAGTCATGAGACAAGATATGTTCATGTCACTCAACAACAAAGCAGATCTACACTCCTTCTTCACCATATCGGAAACACCATAGATGAATTAGCTCATTTGATCATGCGGGTCCGCTACCATGGAGGGACCATACCTAGACAATTGAGTGAACTTGAAACTATACTATTACACCGACATCGAACCTTGTCTCAAGTTCACAAATTCTTCCACCTTTTCTTGCCTCAACTCACGGGGAAAGAACCTATCAAGAAAGGCTCTCTCAAAACACTCCCAAGTCGTGTGGATCGCATCCCTCATTCTAGCCTCCTTCCATTGCGTGAACCAAATATGAGCCACATCTTTGAGTTGATAGGATGCAAGCTCCACACAATCAACACCCGCTACTTGCATAACCTCAAAGATTTTCTTCACTTCATCAACAAAGTTAAGCGTATCCTCTCCCATTTTCGAACCCCAAAACTCCGACGAGTTCATACAGATGAAGTCACGAACTCAGGCCACAACCCCACCTTGAGGATGAGCGAGGGAAGGAGCCTATTGATTTGCCTAAGTCTGAGATAATAGGTGAATAGCATTCTTAAACTCATCATTCGTGACATTGGGAATTGGAACTTGAGGAGCGGTATTTCAAGTGGCTCGGGGAGGCATAGCACGTCGTGGAGGCATAATCTAAAACACATAAGATAAGAATTAGAGGAATATTAGACTTAAGCTCTATCGCACGACGTGATCATGAAAGAAGTGAAGTTTTTCTAAGACACCTCATAGCTTCCTTTTCATATGTGTGGCGCACTTCACACACATGAAAATGACTCTACTCGATGTAGCTTTCAGACATCCTAGGACTCTTGAACCTGAGGCTGTGATACCAAGTTTCTCATTCCCTGAGGTTACCCCCTAGAGGTAACACGAGACTCGGGACCATGAGGATCCCAAGATAACTCTTGGTCATAGCAATCTCAATAATAACAAATAAATAAGACATAGCAGAAATATCAACGTAAATCCAAAACTTTAAGACATATCATAAATATAGAGTCGAATAGGAAATACAACTCAGAAATTATCTCATAAGGTCTATGTCTGAAAGCCTCTAATACTATCATAGAGAGTTGTTGGGACAACACCCCCAACTAACTCGGACATCTAAAAATAAAGAAGGAAACATAAATTGGAGGGGAGCCTAGACCTTAGACTATGAGGACTCACCAAAATCTAAAATAAGTGTGGCCGGATCTCTAGCCACGAGCCTGTAAAGGAACACCTGAGTCTGCATCATAAAAGGATGAAGCGCAATATGCGTTAGTACTATGGAATGTACTAAGTATGCGAGCAATGCATGAACATAGTGAAAACATACTAAGTATGCTTAAATAACTGAAATCATACTTTTAAAGGATAACTGAATGCAATGACTCTAAAAATATCATAAGCCGAAGCGTAAACATAAGTAATAATTCTGAAATCTGATTTAGAGTCAAATGTAACGTTAATCATAAACTGTTTCTGTGGGAGGTTCTTTAACCTACATAGACCATGTGAGCTACATGGAATCCGATGTATCCACCCTATTGAAATAACCCAATACACCTTACCAGGGTATAGAGGCATTACTTTGGCGTGATCACTAAAACTGATGCCCAATAGAGGGGACTTAAGACCTACGGGGGCACGTAGTTCTGGGACCTTTTTGGGAACTCTCACCCTATCCAACTCGGTGCTAATACTACTCCCAAGACATATACATATAGCTCATATAATACTTGGGCATATCAGATGCAAAATCTGTTTGAAAAGTATAAAAGTATATCTGATACCATGCAATTCACTTAGCTTAGGTGGACATATCTAGATGCCAAACCTTTCTTGAAACATAGGGACATATCTGATGTCCAAAACTATTGGAAAAGCATAAGGACATATCTAATGTCATGCAATTCAAAAGTCATGAATCTTAAAACTTTGCAGGACCATAATTCAAAATATACTTTTCTTGCTAAATTCATACTTAGAGAATTTGTCATGCAATTTCATAAGTACATAAAGGCCACGATGTCTAATCATGCCAACCTTCTCTTGAAAATATGTAAATTCATAGTTTCATACTAGAAATCAACATTTATGCTTGGGCTTTTAAAACCAATGAGAGATTCATAATCAAATCATGAGTAATCAAGAGAAAACCATGAATTTAAACATAGAAACAGATTTCATAAACTCTCCCCAATTTTAGATCGAAACCCTAATTTCATAACTTCATAATTCAAATTAAGACTTGGGGATTTCGGGAAAAGGGGTGAAAGGAACCCATTGTTAGAGACCCACATACCTTGGATGAAGATAACCTACTTCAACGGAAAAGAATAGGAGACTTGACTTGGAGCTTGAGGACTTGAGCTTGAAAAGGGATTTCCCTTTTTGGGAGGGGATTGAGGATCTTAGGATGAACTTAGGGTAATATGGGTGAAAACTTTTCTAAAAGTA
Organism: Jaltomata sinuosa; assembly: GCA_003996215.1. Classification (NCBI taxonomy): domain Eukaryota; kingdom Viridiplantae; phylum Streptophyta; class Magnoliopsida; order Solanales; family Solanaceae; genus Jaltomata; species Jaltomata sinuosa. The sequence goes on along the minus strand of QJPP01000308.1, from coordinate 109,710 downwards.
GTCAAAACGACTTCACTTAATACATAATAGGGTGGGAAATGACCAAAATGACCCTGGGTTTTAATTAAAAAGAATCTAGAATTTTGGTTAACTTCATTGTCCACGAGTGGAGTCTATGACTCGTAGACTTTTCCACGAATCATGGAATCCGGTCGTGGGAATCAAACTAGGAAGTCAGTCTGTAGAAGACTTTTCATGATTCAACAGGATGACTCGTGGAAGCTTCCATGAACCGTAGGGTCTAGTCGTGGAAGTTAGGAAAATGTTTGGTCTCTGATGGAGTTCCACGAGTCAACATCATGACTCGTAGAAAGTTCCATGAGTTGTGGAAGTGACTCTTGGAAGTCAGTACTGGAGTTGGTCTGCAGGGCTGGGATCACGAGTCCCTTCCACGACTTATGGAACCTTCCACGACTCGTGGACTTGACTCGTGGTCCCTAAAACTTGGATTTTTCTGAAATTTTTAACTTGGTTAGCTGGATAGGTGTACGAGGTGTCACAAGGGCCCTACTAATTCATTATAGATTAGGTGAAAACCACCAAGACATCTCACCCAAATTCAAGTAGAATTCCTTAAAGGAATTTATAATAACTTTTTCTGACTTTTATTTTGCAACTTGCTTGACTTCAAAACATAACATACGACCATTGTGCATTTAAAATACCTCATAAAAATCCTTCATAACAATTAAGGTACTCTTAGTATTATCCCCAAGGTACGATTAATTCAATGTTCAAACGTGTGGGCTGTTATATCCTCCCCCCTTAGGGACATTCGTCCACAAATGATAATAATGGCATGGAATCCCTGGGAACAAAACAAGAACACATTATGTGAAATTAACATACCTAAAATACTCAGATGCGGGTCTATTATCTATTAGTTCTGAATATCCTCTAAAGGGGTGAACAAATGGGGATATCTGGTCTTCATGTCCTCTTCAGCTTCCCACGTTATCTCCTCGATATTATGGTTCTGCCATAATACTTTCACTGAAGCTATATCCTTTTTCCGCAATCTTCTAATATGGAGGTCTACTATGGCAACAAGAACTTCTTTATAAGATAGTTCCTCTTAAATTTGCACATCTGTTGTCAGTACTATATATGCTGGATCACCGATACACTTCCGTAACATGGAAACATGAAAGACCGGGTGCACTGCTTCTAATTTTGGAGGCAAGTGTAGTTGGTAAGAAACTCTGCCTATCCGTCGTAAGATACGATAAGGCCCAATATATTGAGGGCTCATCTTTCCCTTCCTTCTGAATCGCATAATGCCCTTTATAGGAGAAACTTTCAAAGAGACCCAGTCATCAACATTGAACTCTATGTCTCATCGCCTAACATCAGAATATGATTTTTGGTGGCTCTAAGCTTTCAACAATTGTTCCCTAATCAGCTTAACCTTTTCCACGGCCTTCTGCACTAGATCAGGTCTAAGTAACCCTAACTCACCAACCTCAAACCAACCAAGGGGGGATCGATATTTCTGCCCATATAAATCCTCATATGGTGCCATACCAATGCTGGAGTGAAAACTGTTATTATAAGCAAACTCAATAAGTAACAAGTGATCATCCCAGTTCCCCCTGAAATCTAACACACACGCCCGTAACATATCCTCAAGCGTTTGGATCATACGTTCGGCTTGTCCATCAGTCTGAGGATTAAAAAAGTTGTACTAAGATTAACCTGAGTACCCAGACCTTTTTGGGAGGATCTCCAAAAATGTGTTGTAAACTGAGCCCCTCGATCTGAAATAATTGATAATGGGACACCATGTAGTCTGACTATTTCCCTAATATATAACCCCGCATAGTCTTCAGGTGAGAATGTGGTCCTGAAAGGCAAGAAATGGGTTGATTTTGTCAGCCTATCAACAATCACCCAAATAGAATCAAACTTTCGTTGTGAATGAGGTAAACCTGTAACAAAATCCATAATTATTGCCTCCCAATTCCACAATGGAATAGCTATCTCCTTAGTTAGCCCACTAGGCTTCTGATGCTCTACCTTTACATGCTGAAAATTGGGGCACTGTTCCACAAACTCAGCTATCTCCCTCTTCATTCTTGGCCACCAACAAATCTTCTTAATATCATGATACATCTTTGGGGATTTGGGGTTAATAGTGTAGCGAGAATTGTGTGCCTCTTCCATAATCTGATGTCAATACCCTGCAACATCAAGAACACATAGTCAATCTCTATCTCTAAGGACTCCATCTCCTGCTATATCAACAGCTAAAGACTCTCGCTACTTAGCCTTACCTCTAAGCTGCTCTAAGTTAGAATCCTCGTGTTTCTATGACTTTACCTCCACAACTAGAGATGATACGGCTGTGTCCTAAATTGTGACCCCAGTATCATGGGAGTTTAATAATCTAACTCCAAAATGAGGTAGCTGATGGAGCTCCCAAGCTATCTCCCGCTTCTCAGCCCCCAAATATAATAGACTGCCCATAGACTTACGACTGAGGGCATCTACTACTACATTGCCTTTCCCTGGATGATATAAGATATTCACATCATAGTCTTTCAGCAATTCAAGCCATCAGCGCTGTCGCAAGTTCAACTCCTTCAGTCTAAGAAAATACTAGAGGCCTTTATGGTCTATATAAATATCAACACGAACTCCATACAAGTAATACCTCCAAATCTTTAGGGCATGAATAACTACAGCCAACTCTAGATCATGGGTCAGATAGTTCTTCTCATGCTTCTTTAACTGTATAGAAGCATAAGTAATTACCTTTCCATGGTGCATCACAACGCAACCAAGCCCCATGCCTGAGCGTCATAATACACTACATAGACCTCTGGCCCCTCTAGTAAGGTCTGAATTGGTGCTGAAGTCAATCTGTCTTTAAGCTCTTGGAAACTCTGCTCGCAGGCTACGGTCCACTGAAACTTAGCTGCCTTTTGAGTCAGCTTTGTCAAGGGTGCTGAAAGTGAAGAGAATCCTTCCACGAACCTTTTATAATACCCTTCTAACCCCAAAAGGCTACAAACATCTGTCAGAATCATGGGCAAAGGCCACGTTTTCACGACCTCAATCTTCTATGAATCAACTTGAATACCAGCATCTGATACAATATGGCCTAAAAAGGCCACCGAATGTAACCAGAACTCTCACAGCATCTATGCTCAGCCTCTGACCGCAAATATACAAAAATATCATCAATAAACATGATGACAAACAAGTCTATAAATGGCCTGAATATACTATGTGTCAAGTCAATAAATATTGATGGGGCATTCGTCAACTCGAAATAAATCACAAGAAACTCAAAATGGCCATATCTGGTCCTGAAGGCTGTCTTTGGAATATCACTTTCTCGAACTCATACCTGATGGGAACCTGAACGTAAATCAATCTTTGAGAAAAATTTGACACCCTGTAGCTGGTCAAATAAGTCATCAATCCTTGGCAGCGGGTATTTTTCTTAATAGTCACTTTGTTCAGTTGCCGATAATCTATACACACTCTTAGTGAGCCATCTTTCATTTTTACAAACAATACTGGCGCACCCCAAGGTGAAGCACTAGGCTTGATAAAGCATTTATCAAGCAAGTCCTTTAATTGCTCCTTTAACTCTTTCAGCTCAGCTGGAGCCATCATATAAGGAGGAGTCAAAATTGGCTGAATACCTTGTGGCATATCAATAGCAAAGTCAATCTCACGCTTTGGAGGAATACCAGGAAGCTCATCTGGGAACTCATTAACCACTAGAATAGAATAAAGAGTAGGTGGTTCAGCATTAATATCTTGAACTCGGACAATATGATAAATACAACCTTTGGTGATCAATTTCTTTGCCTGAAGATAGGAAATAAACCTGGCTTTTAGGGTCGTTACATTACCCTTCCACTCCCGAACTACTTCTCCTGGAAAGTGGATTCTAACAATTTTTGCTCGACAGTTGACATTAGCATAACAAGATGCCAGCCAATCTATGCCCATAATAATATCAAAGTCAAGCATCTCTAACTCTATTAGGTCTACAAAGGTTTGACGACCAACTATCTCCATCGTACAATCTCGATAAACCCTCTTAGCAATAATAGAGTCTCCAAAAGGGGTAGACACAGCAAAAGGTCATTGCAATAACTCTTGAACTACACAAAGCTTCCCAACAATAAATGGGGTAACATACAATAATGTGGATCCTGGATCTATCAAAGCATAAACAAGGTGTGAGAAAAAACGCAATGTACCTATCCCAACATCTGGTGATGACTCTGAATCCTAATGCCCTGTCAGTGCATAAGCGTGATTTTGGCAACTGACAGAACTAGATGCTCCCTCTCGGCCTTGACCTCTACCTGTTGAAGTCTTGGGACTATGCTCTGTAGGATGTACTGAGGAATATGACCATGCGAATGACCCTTTCCTCTGTCCTGAACTCTGCTGGTCCCTCAATTGACAGTATCTCTATACAGGACCCTCTTGGCCACAAGAATAGCTCATTGTAGAGCCTTGAAGGCATCTCCCTGTATGTGCTCTACCGCATGTTCCACAATGTGAAAAAATTAGTCTAGACTGCTCTGGGACCCTGTACTGCTGCGATTCTAATTCTCGTGAACTCTCCCCCGGACCTAAACACCCTCGACGATCCAACCTTCTAACTTGGGACTGCTGTGGTGGGGGCATAGGTGGTCTTCCTGAATATTGAGGTCTGGAGCAACCCTAAGCCTCTGTATGAAACCCCATAGGCCTAGCCCTCTTTTGGTGCTCTCTCTCGACCCCCTCAATCGTATACTACTGATGTCGGATCCTCTCTAAATCTTAGGCCACTTTCTGAATCTGCGAGATATCTAAATCTTCATTTAGTGTTGCTAAGGTACAAGCCTCGGTGTAGTCTGAAGCAAGCCCTCTAAAAATTGGCGTACCCTATCATGCATCATATCTACATATGCTGGTGCATATATAGCCAAAGAATAAAATATCAAGGCATACTTTTGAACGCTCATATGACCCTATTGAAGATTCAAAAATTGATCTACTCGGGCATCTCGTATCTCTTGTGACAAATACTGATCTAAGAAGGCCTTTGTGAAAGTGTCCCAGCTGGGAGGAGGTGCATCCTTCCCCCTAGATCTCTCCAAACTATCATTCCACAATATTTCTACATCATGCAACCAAAATACTGCTAACTCAACTGACTTCGTTGGTGATACATGCATTACCCTGAATATCCTGTGAAGCTGATCTACAAAGTGTTGAGGATCCTCTATATTTTCTGTCCCTGTATACTGAGGAGGAATCAAGGTGAGGAACTTTTGAACCCTCGAACTTCCAGGCCCCTTAAAAGGTATGGATGTGTCTGGCGCAATAGGCTGGCGATAAGTGGTTGCTAACTGAGACAGCATATAGACTGCACTCTTGAATTCCTGATTTGTATAGATAGGAGGAGATAGAGGTGCTACTGGAGGTGTTGCTGGAGGTCTAGTAGCTGATAGTCCCCCCTGATGTGGAGCTGAAGCAGGGGAGGAACGTGAAGATGTCTCTCCTACTACCTCCAGCTGAACTGCCTCGATAGGTGCTACCCTATTGTTACCCTCATCTGCGGGTGCATCTGTCTTCTGACCAGCAGTTATTTATCAAGTCACTGGTATTTCTCTATATAAGCATAATAACATTGATAAGCCAAAGAACTCAACCCTTATGACTCAGCTCTATAGCATGATTTGAACAAAAGAAGGGTAACTTTCCTGAAAAATGTTTGTTGTTTCCTGCTTATAAAATGTGGTGCACAACACACTTATAAACAAGACTACTAGAAATGGCTTGCACACATCCCTAGGATATGACGTTGATATGATACCAAGTTTGTCATGCCCCAAACTCGGGGGGGCACAACTAGCACCTAATGCAAAAACTTAGGCCAAAACCAGACCTTGCTGAACTATTTGTCAATGGCGCATAACAACCACACACAATCAAGAAAACAAACGAGTATATCTCGGCTTAAAAATCAACCCTAAGCCAGTAAGGCCCCTGTCAACAGCTCTAGAAAGTAAACAATTATTCCCAACAGTTCATTTAAAGCAATAAGCAAAGAGCATCTAAGTCCTGTTTGGGCCGTCGAGGCCTCCATGATATCTAGGAAAGCATAAATGTTATGTGGGCCTTCAAGGCCACCATGATTTCTACACATATGCTATAAATAGGTATATACAATGTAAACTAGGCTAACCAACTGCTAAACTATCAACAACAACAACAACAACAACAATAGGGCCCATTAGGCTAACAAGCTACAACTAATCAATATACAAGGCCAAAATGGTAACCATCGTAGCTATAAAACCTAACCTACTAGTCTCTAAGCCTATATGGATATAACACTTGGTGGGACAGGGCCCCAACCTACCCAAAAACTATAAACAGCAAAAAGGGCAAACCTTTGATACTCTGGTGACCCCTGGAAGTAAAGGAGTCAACCAACTCACTGAGAGCTCGACTATGCTACCCGGTAAGTCTAGATGGTAATCGCTCAGATCCTACAGGCATGAATGAAGTGCCCCCAGGAAATAGGGGGTCAGTATGAAACAATGTACCTAACATGTAAGGCAAACTAAAAACTAAAACTTAAGTTGAAGGACTTAGCAAAAAGGGTAGGAGGAATACATAAGTACAATAACTTACCTTTATAAAGTAATAAATACTTTGAAAATAATAACCCGACCAGGCCCACATAATCCCAACAGGTACAAATAGCACACCATTGCTATAAGTCCTAAAGAATTCAAATAGTTGCTAAGTACTCATACTAGCCCCCTTACCTGGACCCCAGTGATAATCTGATCTGAACTGTATGAATGTACATATGTCATGAATCAGTACAACTCTGAGGCTCTGTGTTACCATATAAGTGTTGCCTCGTAGGTACAGCCTGCTCATCCCGTAGGTACGGTCTGCTCAGCCTGAAAGTGCGATAATGTAATGTAAATGCTGCCTCGTAGGTACAGCCTGCCAGTGCCATAGGTATGGTCTTCCAAGCCTGAAGGAGCAGTAATAGTAAATAGAATGTAGGCTCCAAAACCCTACAGTGTTAGTGTCTGCTAAGGCCAAAACAAGCCTATAGGCGAAAACAAGACGATAAAAGTAACAAAATAATATCATGCAATCACAGGTGACCTTAATCGAACCATAACATGCTTTTCTAGGCTGCTAGGCAAGGAATAAAGTGTTGGTTATAGTCGCTATATCATGTTGTGGAGCAAAGCTCAATACTATAAGGCCATAAGTCGAATAACGACATTATAGAGGCTATAAAATCTTTGGCCTTAAAGGTCATGAAAGAAAGTGAAAAGGAAGCCTTAACATACCTTTTAACTGAATCTCCCAAGGTTCCTCTAGGAAGCTTGACCAACAAAAGGTAAAGCAACAAGTGCACGAATCAATAAGACTACAAGAATGAGCCAAAACCAATCGATAAGTTGTTAATGCCACAATCGTGACCAGCCAAGTCCAAAGCATAAATATAGGCCAATAAGAATAATAAACAACAACTATATGGAATGAAGATATTCCAACAACATCTCGAAGGGGCAACGGGATCCCGAGGTAATATAACAAGGCGTATTTGATGTTGTTCAATCTAATAATTATCGTACGTAACTCTAATAAGAAATACACAAACTCCTTACTAATTCCTGCATCACCTTAACACCATCAGTACATAACAACAATAACCACCAAACATAATAAGACAAAGGGGCTGTCCAAAGCCATGGTTTCCAAAACACAACTTTGTGGTCGGAAAGCTATAAAGACGATACTAGAACATGTAATTATGAAGGAGGGTCGTAGGAGGAACATTTCCTTGACAATAGGAACTGAATTCCAATGCTAAAAAACCTTCCTCCTTGAATTAATAACAAACAAATCAAAAACCAACAAGAAAATACTACAAGTCATCGGCAAGTACGACTTTTCATAACTTTCAGCTTAGAATCTCATTTTAACGTACAGATAAGTGTATGGTATCCTTACCTAACCAATACAACTCCGTAGCTACTTCCCAATATCAATAATCCCCTGGAAATCTCGTTGTACACACCTGAAACAAGAAGCACCACACAAAACACGGAGAAAACTATGTAAAGACGATGAGCTTAACGTGTAGAACAACTTTTGTGAAGCCCTTAAGCTCTAGTTGGAAAACTTTAGGGAGTATTTTGTTCTAGTGAGATCTTCAGCTGTTTCTCAGAGGTTGGACGAAATAATTTGGAGAGAAAATGAATTTTCAAGGCTAAAATTTCAATATATATCCATTCCACCGACTTGGGCCCACCTTGACGTGCATGCTTGCATAGTCTTACGAAAATATGAATATCTCCCTATTCCAAAGTCATAAGAATAAAAGGTTTGATGCGTTGGAAATTAGACTCGTTGACCTTAAATTTGGTAGGTCGGGGACATACTAATTCATTATAGATATGGAAAAAACCACTAAGACATCTCACCCTAAGACGTCTCACCCAAATTCTAAAAGAATTCTTTAAAGGAATTGATAATAACTTTTACCGACTTTTATTTTGTATCTTGATTGACTTCAAAATATAACATACAACCATCGTGTATTTAAAATACCTCATAAAATATCCTTCATTGCATGTAAGGTACGCTTAGTATTATCCCAAAGGTACGATTAATTCAACGTTCAAATGTGTGGGGTGTTACAAATTAACCCTAGGAGAGGGAGGTATTCACCTTATCTCTCCTATGATGGACGCAATTGCTACTTTTTTGGTGGTCATGATGAACACTGGAGAGAATTCCCTAATGATGATCGTCTTCCTCCTGTTTCTTGTACTAATGATGTTACTAGTGGTGCTTGTGATCTTAATAGAAACCATACTTAGCAAGCGAAGAAAACTTATGTGACAAGTTCCAAACCTTGTTGGCCTCTCTAGAAACCGAAGAGGAAGCTGTGCAATCTATCAAGCAAGGCTTTGTGGATGCAAGAGCTACAGAAGAAGAGAAGATAAATTATGCCATGCAACTCATGGTGGATTTGTCTACTCCTCTTGGTCAAATTGTTGAAGAAAACCCTCCAAGACTAGGAAATGAACATGTCTTGAACATTGAGCTCAATCAAATTCACTTTGGGGATGATGATGAAGATTTTCAAAATATGGAATCACCCAAAAGTGAATTCGTACTGGTAGTGTTTGAACCCCAACAAGATGAGCAATTTGTATTAGGCGAGGTTGTAAGCCTAGAATGGGTGTTAAGCTGAGCTCACCAACTAGAGGCCTATGGGGAATAACGTGAAGGAATTCTACCAATATCTAGGATGTTGTTGAAAAGGCATGCCAAGAGAAGGCAAAAAGAAGGGTCACTTGAAATTGCTATCTGGAATTTGAACACCAATGTGAACTCTCATGTTGAAACATTCACGATCGTGGGTATTAGTTTTGAATTTTTCCCTATTGAAGAAGAGGACACAAGGGATTCTCATGAATTGAAGGTTTTGTGGCAACCAACTACCTTATACAAAAATCATGATGCCAAGATCAAGCGAATGATACTAAAGTTGCAAGGCAAAGTCCAACAATTCATCTTGAAGGACTCTAGTTTATTCAAAAGTGAGGATATTATGAATGAGGTAAGTTGGAAGGTGGATATGCCCAAATCCTACTCCAACCACTTTTCGACCTTGAGTTTGGTTGAATGGACGAAAGTCAAAGTAATCAAGCTTTTGGAAGACCTTGGAATGAGGATAGATCAAGGTTTATGTGGTTTTAAATTTGTCGTGCATAGAAGGCAAAGAGACTTTCCTCACTTAAAGGCCAGAAAGTACAAAATGCCAAATCAAGAAAATGGCCTTCTCATGTTCATACCTTCATCCTGAGAATGTCATCGGAAGTTCGATTCAAATTTGGGTCAAAGGTTTAAATCATCCAAATAGAGATCCAAATGATAACATATATTGCATCGTGCCGCGATGTTAAATTGTGCAATTGAGGAGAGGCAAACCATCATTTGAAAAAAAATTATTTATGTTTTACTTCACTTTTTGTTTCTTTTTTATTTATGTTTGGTGACCAAAGGAATGACAAGGGAAGCCAAGTATTGAGAACCACCAAAAATACCTCTGAAAATTGTGTGTTTCACACCTGGAAGAGTGTCTGTTGCACATGCCATCGCACAAGCAACCAGTGAACTGGGCAAAAACATTGGCATGTGCAAAGGAGGTGCATTTTTCACCTCCCAAAGTGCCCATCGCACCATACCTTGCATGACAAAATAGTGAGCTGGGAGAAAATGTGAAAATCTGGTCTAACAGGCCTTCTTCGCGAACGCGGTGGACCAGTCGCATTCACAAAGACCAGTCAAAATCAGGTCATCGCGTATGCAAAGGACCGCCTATATACACGGTAGTTACAACAGTTTATAGGTATTTTAAAATGCTCAAAAATCATAAAAGAACCCAAAATGTTTTTCTTTCTCAAAACAAGGGCATTCTTCCTCCTTTGGCACATAATAATTCCATCAATTCGTCCATTTGTTGCTTCTCAAAGTGCAACCACTCAGGTATGAATTCCGCCCCTCCTTGTATCTTGATATGATTCCCCTTCTTATTCATTTTGAGGTTCAAAAATGACAAAGGAAGTTTAGCGAGCATGAAAAGAAGAATAGCAAGTTCTTGAACAAGATGATGGATAGATTGAAGTGTTTTCGTGGAACGGATACACCGGAGGATGATGAAGATGAAGATGAGGAGAGATTTGAGTTTCTCTCTTTATCCAGTTCAGATTGAGACACCTTAGGGAGATTTTTAAAACTTATCTCTTGTTTTGATTGTAGTGGGGGTATTTTCCTACTTTAGTTGGGGGTGGCATGTTGGACCGCACTCTATCTAGTTTAGCTTGCTTTATTGTTGGATTTTACTATGCCTTCGCCGGGCTTGTTTTGTTATTTTGGATATTACTGTTCCCTTGCTAGGATTGTTTTGTTTGTTTGGATATATTGTACCCTTGTCGGGTGTGTTTTATGGATTTATACCCTTTTCGGGTTTTTGAGTTATTGTGGAAGAATTTGATGGTTTAGCTCACTACTTTTATTTATCTTTAGCTTCATTAGTTTCTTTTGTAGTTAGTGTTTTGGATATTTTGGAGCTAGAGGAAGTCTGAGTACCTGTTAGGCTAGATAGAACTTGTATGAGCTGGGAACACTATATCGCACATGTCGACATGTGAACCGCACGAGCTTTGCATATGCCACTTCTTGGCCTCTGCGTTGCACGTGCGACCTGCACTTTGACATGTATGAATTGCAGGTGCTTGTGTATTAGGATTGTTGTGTTGGTAAACCTTGAGTAGCCATATCGATTAAGATAGATGAATTGGCCCAATGATAGACTTAGTGATGTCATTCTTAAGGGAAAATCATCATCTTTTGAGATATTAGGGAGCTTTGACTTATTTGGTACTAATAGAGTTAGTCTTGCACGCTAAGTGAAATAGGCATACCCTTCTAAAAAAAATCTTGTGAAAAGTGCATGGCAAAGAATGATGTTTGTGACAACTCCTTTAATCTTTTTGTGACTCGTAACGCATTAGTAGTGATAATTTGAAAATTAAAAGAATGTGACTCCATTTGTTCTTGTTTAGAAGGTAGAAATTGACCCTTCTTTAATGATTTGTATACCATGTGTGGTGAGGTATAGTTGAATAATTCTTGTGCTTGCTTGTGTTAACTGGAACTTTCCCAATTACTCATTTAATGATAGTCTCAATTTCCTTGGTTGGGGAAATGATCTTAGTCCTTCTTTGTGATAGTTGAAGACGACTTAGCCTTAAAGTCCACCATTGAACTCAAGTTGTATCATTAGTCACCCCTCTTGAGCCTAATGCCTTTCTTTGGCAACCTCGTTACAAGTCTTGAACAATTTTGAACATGAATCTCTCTCTTGAACCCGTCCCTACCTGAACTCTACAAGTGAAATTGAGGCTAAAAGCATAAGTTTGGGGATTGATAAAAGGTACCTTAGAGCAGTGCTAAATCAATTTATCTTGGTTGGTTGCCAAAAAAGAATTGTCAAAAAGAAAGAAGAATGTGAAAAAGAAAGCAAAGAAGAAAAGAAAAGAGGAAAGAAATGAAAGGGAATAAATCCTCCAAGGTGAATAAAATGATGAAAATTGATCCCTAATTGAAATAAGTGAAATGGTGTCTTGTATTGAATGAGAATGAAAAGAAATGGCTTTGGTTTCGAATTGAAATGTAGAGTTTGAGAGGGATGTAGTCACTTGAATCCAAATAAGTATCCTACCCTTTCCTGAGCCTACATTACAAGCTTAGAAAAGCCCTACGAGATCTCCGACCGTTTGTTTTTGAACTAGCGGCGAATGAAAATAAGGGAAAGCCTATGGTTGATACTTGTTGGTACTTGAAATTCCTTGTGAGTGTTAGTGTTTTTGTATTTGTCCCATGTGATTATATTTATACATAATATGTTTTTGGGACTTTCGTTCTTGTGAGGGCATGTGAATTAGGATAGTTGGTGACATTGATAAACTCTGAAAATGAGTCAATGGAGCATGTTTTGGTTAGCTAGTGGTTTGAGTCACTTCTTGAAAATCGGTTGTTGTTACTTGGTTGTTCTTGTAGTTCGATTGCATCTTTGAATTGTGTTTTGAATAGACGATAATACTTAGATTAAAGTATCATGTGATTGACTAATCGTTAGTACCAACTGAAGTCATGCTTGGCGCTTAGTATGGATTTTTCCTTGGCTTATGGTATTGTAATTGCACTTGTGTTGTGTGCCTCTAGAGTTAGAATTTTTAGTTGCTTGAGGAAAAGTAATAGTTCAAGTTTGGGGGTTTGATAAGTTGGTATTCTACCTACTTATTTAACTTTTGATCTTATGCTTTTGCTAGTATAAAATGGATAAATAGTGCAATTGATATGGATTACTTCTATTTTGCAGGTCTTTGTGTTTTTGAAGAGTTTGGGAGGAATTCGGATGAAAACAAGTCAAAAGAAAGCTGATTGGAGAAGCAGTTAAGTGGCAGCAAAATATACCTATGCGAATGCGACACCTCACACGCGAATGTGACGTTCAGTTCTCGCAGAGCTCTGCGAATGCACTGAAGTAACCGCATACGCAATGGTCAACCAGACGAAGACTCTTTGCATACGTGATATGCCTTTCGCGTATGCAAAGAAGGAAGCATCAGCTGCGGGGCAGATTTGAAAATGTCCTTTTTGAAAACCCTAACCCGCATAAAAACACTTCCCAGTCATTTTGGGAAGTATCTTTGGCAAATTTCACGACCCTTGAATAGCTTGGGGAGAAAGTTCATCAATCAACACCATAGGAGTGAAGATTTGGATGATCTTTATTGTAAAATCTTTAGATTCCATTCTTCAACTCTTGTTCTTAATTGCTAATTTGTAAGTGTGATTGTTGAATTGAGATTTGGTTTTGTATTAGAGATAATACTTCTTTTGGTATTGAATTCATGTTTTGTATTTCCTCTTGCTTAATTATGTGGCTCTATTGAATCCTCCATGATGGAATTTATAGTTAATGGTTTCAAACATTGACTTAGCATTCTAATTGGGTTCTTGCTTGAGAGTTGAGCTCCATAATTTGGGAAGGTTCAATAGTGGGAATTCGGGATACCGCTCTAGATTGAGGCTAGAAATAGCTCAACTTGCCGGAAACCCCCATCTAAGAGTTGGAGGTAGAGATAGCCAACTCTCCTAAGTTATATTGGTTAATTATTGTTCACTCGCGGTGATTCAAGAGAACATACGAGATATATGCTCGATTGGTCGAAAGACGGTTAGGCATACTCTTAGCAAAGACTACCTAGGTGTTAATTGGGTGCAAGTCTTGTACCCAACTTTCCCTTGTTGTCATTGCTTTGTATAAGTAAGGTGAAAGCATTGATCAAATATATCCTTTATTTGGTTTTTTTTTATCTTTGAGTTTATTTAAAACACCCCAATTGATATCTTTTCCCTTTTGTTCATTGAAGTTCAATAAGTTTCTTTTATTCTTTATTAGTTGAATCGCGATTACATTATTCTTTGTGGGGTCAACCCCAACTCCCATTGGGAATATAAATATGTTTCTCTCTGACGATTGCAATCACCTCCATTGGAGGGTGTATTTGAGCGTTATCAATATTCCTATAGGGGGGATTATAGGTGCCACCATAAGTTGAGAATTTGGGTCGTGACAACTTGGTATTAGAGCCTAGGTTCACCAGTGTCATCGGTATAGGAGCCAATGTCTAGTAGAGTCTTGCAGATTGGGGTAGAGATGTATGTGCCCTATCTTTGGGAGGCTACAATGGAATTTAGGAAACATGAGTCTTTTTTTGTTTCTACGTTGTGCGCCTTATCTTTGATTTTTTCCTGGAATCTCACTTGTTCCATACACTCTTCTGTAGATGGCTCGTACGAGATCTTCAGCAGCGGATAAGGGCGAGCCTTCGGCACCAGCACACTCAACTATAGCTAGGGGTTGGGGTGGTCATAGCGGTAGAGGTCGAAGACATGCCTGAGCAGTGGCACCAGTTAGAGCTCCTAAGGATGAGTATAGGCCTAAGCCAGTTTTGGATCAGCAGCCCATGGAACATGGGGTAGCCCAGGTTCCACTAGGGCCAATAGTAGCATCAGTATCATCACCACCCTCAGCTGCTACACCAAATATTTGGAGTGTTCTTCTGCAATTATTGAGTATGGTTGGGGGTCAGGCTTTAGATATAGCACATACATTCGCTCAAGGTGTAGCCCTGGGTGTTCAGTGTTCAGGAGTGTAGCTTGCTACTATGGCTCTCCGTGCATAGGTTCTATCAGTGGCTACAGTTACTCAGCCTCTTGCTCCTTACCCACTTATGACAGAGTCAGAGAAGAAGGTTTTGGGACAATTTCTGATATTATCTCCGTCAAGGTTCTCTGGTGCTCTCGGAAAGAATGCTTATGACTTCATTTCTACTTGCAAGGAAATACCTCATCATCTTGGTCTACTGGATACTCAGGGGTGGGTTATACTATCTATCAGCTAGAGGTCCCATCTAAGCTTTGATGGAGGGCCCATGTATCTTACACACCTTTATAGTCTCCTCAGTTGACTTAGAGAGAGTTCTACGATGCCATTATGGCCAACTTCTTTCCTTAGAGTGACTGTGAGAGTCGTAAGGAGCTGGTTACTCGATTGATGAAGGGATTTATGTCACTAGTTGAGTATAAGACCTGTTTCCACCAATTGGCTCCATTTGGGGCTATGATTATTCCTACAGAACCAAACAGGGTTCCTCGGTTTGTTTAGGGGTTGAGGACCAAGTTTCACCAGTTGACAAAGATATTAGTCGTTAGTGGGTGATCATTACTAGCTATAGCGTACTATGCCAGCACTATAGAGGATTTGCATCATCAGGACCTCGATGCCAAAGATAAGAGGCCACGCTATCAGGGCGAATACAGTGGTTCCCACTCTGGTGGTAGAGGTTCAGGTCAGTAGGGACAAGGATATCAACCACAACAGCATTAGGGTCAGTCTAGCCAACTAGTGCAGGCATCACTCTAGACTTTAGGTGGGCCTCAATTTGATCAAAGTTATGGTAGTCAACATGGTTACAATGGCCAGTCATTGAGGGGTACATTATCTGGGGCATCAGGTCATGGTGGCCATACAGGTTTAGCCAGTTTATCTTGGTAGGGTGGGCTATCAGGACCGTGCTATGAGTGTTATATCATTAGTCATTTCTCCAGAGAGTTTCCCCAGTGGGGTACAGTTTAGCCAGCTTCTCAGTCGGCTCAACCTTTGAGATCAGTGCAGCCACCAGTCATAGAAGGTGGTGTCCCTAGTATAGGTGGTGCCCAGTATGGTAGGACAGGTGGTTGGGATAGTGGTCAATCAGATAGAGGTCGACTCAGTTCTATGCGGTCCCTGGTAGAGCTGAGGCAGAGGCCTCAGATGCCATAATCACAGGTACGATTTCTCTCTGCCACCAGTTAGCTTTAGAATTGTTTGATCCTGGATCTTCATGGTCATATGTATCTGCCTAGTTTGTTCTTTGCTTGGCATTGGCTAGTGAGCCATTATCTGTTTCTACCCTGGTAAGCGATTTTTTAGTAGTGGATTGGATTGTTAGATCTTGCTTGATAGTTGTTAATGGTCTTGAGACTTGGTCTGACTTGATGATTTTTGACATGCTAGACTTTTATGTGATTCTGGGCATAGACTGGTTATCCCCTCACCGAGCAGTTTGGATTGTTATGCCAAGACTGTTACCAATGATATGCCTGGTGTATCCCCAGTTATATGGTAGGGTTCTGTTAGCTGTGCACTTTCTGGGATCATTTCTTGCCTTTAGGCTAGAAAGTTGATTTCGTAGGGGTGTTTGGCTTATCTAGCGTATGTCCTGGATATTAGCGCCAACACTTCATATCCCGAGTCAGTCCTTGTTGTTAGGGAGTTCTTAGATATGTTTTCAACCGACTAGCTAGGCTTTCCACCTGAGCATGATACAAACTTTGCCATTGAGTTAGAGCAGAGTACCAGGCCCATTTCTATTACTCTATATCGTATGATCTAGTTGCGTTGAGGGAGCTTAATGTTCATCTTCAGAACATGTTAGCTACGGGTTTTATTAGACCGAGTGTAGCCTTGGGGTGCTACAATTTTGTATTATAAGAACAAAGATGGTTTGATGCAGATGTGTATTGATTATCGAAAGTTGAATAAGGTGACTATAAAGAATAGGTATCTGATGTCGCGTATAGATGACTTCTTTTATCAGCTACAGGGTGCAACAGTGTTTTCTAAGATAAATTTGAGGTCAGGCTACCACCAGTTAAGGATTAGGGCTGAGGACATCCCTAAGACAACATTCAGTACACGTTATGGCCATTATGAGTTCCTGGTGGTTTCTTTTGGGTTGACTAATGACCCTACAACTTTAATGTACTTAATGCACAGGGTGCTCAAGCCATACTTGGATTCGTTTGTCATAGTATTCATTGATGATATATTGATATACTCACAGAGTTGAGAGGAGCATGAGCATCACTTGAGGATTGTACTCAGACATTGAGAGATGATTGGTTATGTGACAAATTCTCAATGTGCAAGTTTTGGCTTGAGTTAGTAGCATTCCTAGGACACGTGGTATCTAAAGTGGGATTAGAGTGGACCCATGAAAGATTTTAGCCATTCCTGATTGGCTAAGGCCTACTACTCCTATCGAGGTTCGCAGTTTTGTTTGGTTGGAAGGATACTACAGGCAATTCATTAAGGGGTTTTCTTCCATAGCAGCACTATTGACTAGGATAACTAGGAAGGATGTCCCATTTCAGTGGTCTGATCAGTATGAGGATAGTTTTCAGAGGCATAAGGCCTTATTGACTTCAGCTCAGGTGTTAACATTGCCATTTGAGGGCCAGGGTTTCTCAGGTATTGTGATGATTCGTCAGTTGGTTTTGGTTGTGTGTTGATGCAGCAGGGTTGTGTGATAGCTTATGCATCGAGGAAGCTGAAGGATCACGAGTACAACTACCCCACTCACGACTTGGAGTTGGCAACGGTAATTTTTGCGCTGAAGATCTGGAGGCACTATCTATATGGAGTTCATTGTGAGATTTTCACTGACCATCATAGTCTTTAGTATATCATGAGTCAGCCATAGTTGAACTCTAGGTAGCGGATATGGGTTGAGTTACTGAAGGACTACGACTTTACTATTTTGTACCATCTGGGCAAGGCAAACGTAGTAGCGGATTCCTTGAGCCAAAAGGAAGTGAGTATGGGCAGCTTGGCTTCTCTTTATGTTTTGGAGAAACCGTTGGCCTTGTACATCCTGTCCTTGGCTAACCATTTGGTTAGACTTGTCTTGCTAGATCCCAATTGAGTTCTTGTCGGTGCTGAGATCTGTTCTACTCTAGTTGATCAGATTCAACAGCATCAGTTTGAAGATCTATAGTTATGTGATATTTGTGATCAGGTTGTATAGGGTGAGGCTAGCAGGGCTACTTTAAATTCTGATGGTATATTGAGGTTTGATGGTCACCTTTGTTTTTCAAGAGTTGGAGATTTGATTTAGTCAATTCTCTATGAGTCTCATTGTTCATAATATTCCATCTATCTGAGTACAACTAAGATGTACGAAGATTTGAGACAGCTTTACTGCTAGAGTGATATGAAGAGGGATATAATGGAGTATATATCTAGGTTCTTAAATTTCCAGCAGGTTATGTTCGAGCATATAAGACCTAGTGAATTGATGCAGATACTTCCTATTCCTGAGTGGAAGTGGGAGAAGATCAAAATAGACTTCGTAGCATGGTTTCCATGTACTTCTCGAGGGTTTGATTCTATTTGGGTTGTTGTTGATTGGCTGACTAAGTTTGAACACTTCTTACCGGTTCATTCTTCCTGTAGTGTAGAGAGGTTAGCTCAAATTTATCTCTCAGAGGTTTTCCATTTGCATGGGGTTCTAACTTCTATCATTTCAGACCACGACACTCAGTTTACATCTCAGTTTTAGAGGACTATTTAGCGAGAGATGGGTACAGAGGTTTAACTCAGCACTACATTCCACCCTCAGAAAGATGGCCAGTCTGAGAGGACTATCTAGGTCTTTGAGGACATATTACGGACCTGTATTCTTGACTTTGGAGGTTTATGGGATCAGTATAAGCCTTTGGCAAAGTTTGCATAAAATAACAGTTATCACTTGAGTATTGGAATAGTGCCTTTTGAGGCATTGCAGATCGTTAGTAGGTTGGTTCAATAGTTTGGAGTGCTGGCCGCAGAGTACAGACTTAGTTCGTGATTCCTTACACAGAGACTGAGTGATTCAGGACAGAATCTGAGCAGCCCAGAGTAGGTAGAAGAGCTACGCAAATCGTAAACTTTGTGCCTTAGAGTATAGTGTTGGTGACCTGGTGTTTCTTCAAGTGTCACCCAAGAAGCGCGTAATGATTTTTTACAGGCAGGTCAAGCTTCGCCCCAGGTATATCGTCCATTTTAGATTCTTCAGAGGGATGGTATTGTTGCTTATATGGTAGCTTTGCCTCATATGTTCTAAGCTAGGCACCCTATCTTCCATGTATCTATGTTGAGGTGCTATGTTCAGGATGAGTCATATGTGCTATAGTGGGATTCAGTGCATATGGATTAGAGTTTGGCTTTTGTTGAGGAGCCAGTAGCCATTCTAACCTGGGATGTTAGTAGATTGAGGTCTAGAGAAATTCCTCTATTTAAGGTTCAGTGGAGGCACTGTCTGGTCTAGGAGGCTACTAGGGAGACTGAGAGAGAGATGCAGGCTCAGTATTTTCAGTTGTTTGAGCCTTCAAGTACTCTCTCTCTCTTGTCTTTCGAGGATGAAAGTCCTTTTTAGTAGTGGATGATGTAATGACCTTTCTAGTCATTCCTGTATTTTTGCCTTCTTTGCACTGTTAGAGATTGCCTGCAGGGTCACCAATTCATTTATGACTTGCTGGGACTGGTGGTTTGGTGCTCGAGCCATTCGTTAGGTCGTTATGGCTATTTCTCTATTTTAGAGCTTTAACTAAGAAAATCATTGACTTTAGTCAACATTCTTAGCAAGCATGCTTGGAATCGAATTCTGACACTTTTGTTAGCTCTGGACCATGGACATTTGTCTAGTGGGACCCTTGGTCGGGGCCTAGGAGGTTTTGGTTTGATTTTATCTCACTTTTTGTGATTTTAGACCAGTTGAACTTGATAGTTTGACTTTAGTCAACATTCAGAGAAAGCGACCTCGGATTGATCTCGGATTGACATTCCATTAGTGTTGTTAGTTCCAAAATGTCAATTTTGGGCTGGAGGGAACTTTGGTTTGGGTCTCGAGGCTTCTTGACTCATTTTTGGCTATTGGGTTTTGTTTTGGTTAAAGGTTGGTTTTGGGCGTGGGGCCCATATTTTTGTTAAATCAACCTTCGTTGGGAATTTCATTGATTCTGTTGAGTCTGAAATGCCATTTTTTTAGTAGCATGTTTGTTTTGTGTCCGTAGGATTTCGGATGAATCTCACAGGTCCATCCAAGCATTTGAACTTAGCTAAGTTTTGTTGGTATAGCTGGTTCTGGTGTATCTTCTTTTGCGGCCTTTGTGTCGCATTTACGGATACTTCTTTTGTGATGGAGCACCGCATTTGCGGACTCTTTCAGTTGAAGACTTTCCTCTACATTTGTGGAGGTACGCCTGGTCGGGGAACTCTACTTTTATGGAGTTCTATCACTTTTGCGACGTCCGCATTTGCATAGATTTCTCCGCTTTTGCAAAGGCATAGGTGAATAGTGACCTCCGCATTTGCAAAGAAAATCTCTACTTTTGCAGAGATCGCTATTATTTAATCATTCTTCTTTTATCTTAAAGTTCATTTTAACTAATTTTCTTTCATTTTTCTTGAGCTCCAAAGCTCCTTTTCCAGTGTTGATTCATTTTAAAGTGTTGGGGGGATTATTCCTTTATTCGTGATTGATTTCTTGTCACAAATTGTAAGTTTTCTCCTCTTTATTTTCGTTAATTTCCTCTTTACTTCCCTATTTGTTCTTTAAATTCTAGGGGTTGTTCTAGTCCCTTCCTTTACTCGCTTTTCACTCAATTTTCAAGCATGTTCTCCCGGTAACATGGGGAACCTCGTGGTAACTTTCGATTCCAGTTTAAAGTTACGAGGCTCACGGGTCCATTTTTGACCCAAATTTTAATGCGGCTAAATTATTAGCATTATGAGTGTTGTTAGATTCATATTAATTAGTAGATTATGTTATTGATAGCTTGATCACTATTTAGGGCTTCTCGGAGCAATTCATGATCGAGCGAAGGCTTTCCAGCAGCTATTCGTCAGACGTCAGGTAGGTTATAGCTTACCTACCTTAGACTTTGCCTATATATATATAATTGTACTATTTAGCATCTTTGGGTAGGGTTTACTAGGTTGGCACCCCAGACCTTGCCTGCTTTCCTTCTATCTATTCTTATTTCCTACATTGCTTTAGTATTGGAGTTAGTTTTGTAGTATTACTCTTGTGGCCCCGTGTGGCCTTTGTATATGCCTTTGAACCATCGTTGTGGGGTATTTGGGAAATCTCTGTGAGTCCCAGATACTGATTCACGATTCTGAGTTGGTAATCTGTGTTGTAAAGCAGATTGAGCCTTTGCAGGGCCGATAGGTTGATTGTGAGTTATTGAGCTTTTGGTTGTATTTGATCATATCATCATCATCATGCAAAGAGTTTGTTGTATTAAGTTGTTACTCCTATGGTTGCAGGCCTATCTATCACTAGTTTACTAAACCTTGAATGACCCCAAGGGCCCATTTTTAGTTATAAAATGGCTATAAATGGATTTAAACTTGTTTTACGGATTTTCTTGAGATAAAAGAGATTTTATGATGGTTTTTCACACTGATACTAGACTTGGCTGAGCCGAAGTGCTAGATATGATTTTCTACTAATTTTAGATGATACTAGGCTCGGCTAGGCCGGAGCTCTAGACATGACTTTATTTACTGATTTTAGACCTGGATAGATTCTGGGCATGGATATTGAGATACTAAGAGTTTGTATCTAGTCTGGGAGACCTTTATGGACCTTGCCGATCCAGACTAGGGGCTACGGGCCGAGAGTTCTAGAGTAAGGGTATAGGGGGGAGTAGAGGTATACGAGGGAAGCCTTTCATGGGTCCTACCTACTGGGCCTACGGGCGCTAGAGGAGGTGTATACGGTACCAATGGCATCTCATATCATATCATACATTGTTTGCATGGTTCCACCCTTGTTTGCTGGTTGTTGAGTGTATGCTCCGGTAGTATGGGATGCCAAAGGGTTTGTTTTCACTTGTATGCATTCCTCGGGTGTATGGGCGCCCATTGGGACTGTAGGTAGATTAGTTTACCTACTCCTATTGTAGTACTTATTAGTTTACCTTTCCTATTATCCTTACCTTGTGAGTCATATTGTTAGCATAATTATGTTTAGTTGCTTCTCCTTCTTTCCCTTTATTTGGGGTTACCAGTATACTTCCATGTTCATTAAACTCATTGTATGTATTGTTGTTGCAAGGATCCAATTGCGTTCTTTACTCTATCACATGTGTTCTGTGATATGTCTTTTATGTCTAGCATAGCTTACTTGTACTCTCTTTGCCTTATCCCTGTTGTTAGCTTCCGTGTACTTATATATGTTTGCTTCTGTGACCCTTTCCTTGTTATCTGCTTTATACTGCTTTTATATTTTATATATTCTCAGTCAACCTATAATGCCTACTGGGTACCCGTTAGTTTGCAATTGGTGCTCATACTACACTTCTGAATCTTTCTGGTGCAGATCCTAGTATGATCCATCATTATTGACGTGGAGAATCGTGCAGCGCTTTTGGACATCCGAGACTTAGGGTGATCTCCTGGTGACCGAGGCTTTGGTTTTATCTTTTCTTTGGCTCTATGTACTCTTTTGCTATTCAGAGACAGTTGTATATTCTTCTTTTGCACTCTCTTGTACTCTGTATATTTAATAGTGGCCTCTGTACGATGATACCATGTCATGGGATGGTGTAGTTTTCTTTCTATATGTATATATATATATGTCCCATTGCTCTCTTTTGTTTTTCATTCTTGTGCTTATTATTCTACTTATGCATGCTTCGCTTCGATAGTAGCCCATTACTAATCAATCTGGGCTACGGGAATTATAGGTGCCATCATGACCTGAGTAATCGCGTCATGACACCAATTCATGGAAATAATACTAGAATGAGTACTAGAAAATAAAGGAGAAGAGAATTACCTCACACGCTCACGGAAACATCCAGAATTGATGCTTATAACCCTTTACCGAGCTAGCACTAATGGAGGAAATATTTTACACTTCAGAAGAAATGAAGGAGATGATCCTTTTTAAAAGGACTCGGCCACTAATGCTCATACAAAAAAGAGGCGCAGGAGCAGCGATGCCACGGTGGGAAATTACCCTGGGAGTGAAGGTCAAATAAACCTCCCACTCTGGAGGGTTGGCTAGAGCATCACAGGGGCAGCTTGTAACTATCGTGGCCGTTATTATGGGTAATTCATTCGTGCAAAGTTTCGAGTTAGAAAACTTCTAGATTTGGGAGTTGGAAATTTTAGCCTAGGCTAGCCTCAGATGGATTTTGAGCGAGGTATGGTCTAGGACAATTTTGGTGTGGATTGGGTAGAATATTTTAGGTCAAACTAATTTTTCTATTTGCCAAGACCTTAAGGAGTCCGGGGGACTTTTCGAAAGTGAATTTGGGTGAGTAGAACTTCCGGTATCAAAGTCGACGTGAAGGGGTTATTTCAGAACGTTAGGATTTGAAGTTTGATGTAAATAGGCACTTTTGGAGGATTTTCCGAGTTTCTGTCCCATGTCACAGTTGACACTGTGCTATAGCGACTACTGCTATAATGGAGAAATTCCCGCTATAGCGGAAGTCAATATCAGTATGCACCGCCATAGTGGTCGGTTCTGCTATCGTGGTGCTTCTATAACGGTGTATGGACTTCTTTAGCAGAATAAGTTGGTATAATTATAGAAACTTCCCAAAAAACATTCAAAAATTCTCAAGAACATTTTGGGGAAGAACCTAGGCGAAGGGAGGCAAATTTTCAGTGATTTTCCACCAACTCCGTCGAAAAGGTAAGGTTTTTGCTACCCTAACTTAGTACTGTGATCCCTACACAGTAGAATTGTTATCTACGGGCTTGGGGGGAGGTTTGGGTTAACCTAAGATGGTAGATTCTAGTTGAAAAGGGAAATTCTAGGTGTAGAATTCTTGGGTAATGATTATTATCTTTTATGCATGTTTAAAACACCATTATTCACTAAATATAATTGTTAAATGGTAGTTTTTAGGTGAATTAATGGTGGAAAAGCCCTGAAATGGGTGGAATGATCATGGGTTGGCCTGGGGATTAGAATTTGAGTATAATCCGGGTATTACTAGGCCATTTGGATTAATTGAAGTTGTTTGTGATTGTCTTTTAGACCAAAAACAAGTGAAGGCTTCGGAAAATGGGAAGGCTCCGACCCAATAGAGTTTTCAAGCTATTCGAGGTAGCTGATGGTATTGTTTTCCAAATGCAATATGTATGCATGAAACCTTAACTTAAAAATGTATGTGTCTTGCATGTTTAGGGAATGAGGATATGAATGTCTTAAGTGTCCGGGTGTCAATTATGTGAAATGAACTTGGTTTGTTGCTTGTTGGTGTTACAAGTGTGTTTGTTGTTCATTTAAATATTTACTGTTAGATTTTGTGTGACATTCGGTTGGCTCGGGTACCACGCCTGGTACAGGTTCGATATCAGTTGCCTTGGGTACCACCCCTGGTATGGGTTCAATTATATATTATTTATTGTATTTTATTGATGGTTCCATGAGTGGACCGGGTTAATTACTGAATTGGTGATTGTACATATTGGTCATTGAGTGGGTGGGTTATTACACTTCAATGTGCAGTTGGTCCTTGGGTGGATCGGGCATTGCATGTTAATACTTATGTGTTGATCTAGGAATCCTTAGTTGATCCAGGAGATGTAAAAAGGGGTAAGTGTTATTGTTATTGCTCACTGTGTAAATGGTTATTGAACCTGTTTCATGTGGTTCATAAGTTGAAAGGTAGGTGGAGAGTCTGTAGACATATTAAATGGTTGTTATACATGTTTGTACTACTTTACTCAGTTATAATTTATTATTTATATATTGTTGTTGGAGCTGGCCAATGATCCTACTAGTACACTGTGGTTGTGTACTGATTCTACGCTTGCTTTTCTTTTGTGAGTACAGGACATATTCCAGTGGCTCTGAATCGACCCCAAATTTAGTTCCAGTGATTCCATATTCCAAGGGTGAATTTCTTCCTTAGGGCTACCATGGTTTCTTTTAGTTTAGCATTAATCCACTTATTTCGGACCTAACTCTCTATTTTTGGGGTTGCATCCCTGTTTCTACACATTTTTTAGATGGTTTGGTATGATGACTTTCAGTTTCTATGGGGATTTCCGCAGAACCTTATTGTTTTAGAACTTTTGGGTTGTGAAAGATAGTTATTTTGATGCAATTGGTTTTGAGTTGTTATTTTCACTAAGTGTTGGGTGATAATGGGTTCCCTCATCTGGGGATTTCGGGTGGGTGCCACTCACGGCGATTTGGGTCATGACAAAGATAGTATCAGAGCCCTAGGTTCATTGATCTCGTCATACCAAAATGGGTCTAGTAGAGTCTTGCGGAATGGTACAGAGACTTCTGTACTTTTCTTGGAGAGGTTATAGGACTTTAGGAAACTATATCTTATTTCTTCCTTCGCGCTATAACTTGATTCCAATTGGTATCTGGTGATACAATTGGTATCTAACCTCTTTCACTCTTTTGTCCGCAGATGGTTAACACGAGGCGCAACAGAGTGAGAGTTGTAGTTCCAGTGGAAGAACCAGCATCCAGGGGACGAGGAAGGGGCAGGGGCAGAGGTGGAGGCAGAGGAAGGCAACACCCACTGGGGATAAAGATCAGGCAGTTGTTGGACCAAGAGAGGCGACCCCTCCCCCACCCTAGGATCCTATTTAGGAGGAAGTTGAGGTTATTCTGGAGGAGGGCAAGGAACAGGAGGAGGAGGCACTGGCCGACGGTGCAAGCCTTCCTTGTATATTGCTTGTGGCATTTCAGCAGGTGTGTACTTTTCTGAGTGGGCTGGTAGGTGCTGGAGCCACTCTTACGGGTACATCAGATCAGGATTGGGACACTGAACCAGCTGTCACAACTGCTCCTAGGATGGATACAGTGTCGGGTACTTATGACTTCTTCCGTCTGATGCTAGGTTTGGTTATGATTGGGAATAAACATGAGATGCTGACTAAATTTTTGAAACTGAAACTCCCAACGTTTCAGGGTACTGAGAAGGAGGATGCTTTTGAGTTCATTCTAGACTATTATGATAGGCTACATAGGTTTGGTCTTGTACAGCAGCATGAGGTAGAGTTTTTCTCTTTCCAGCTTTGGGGTGATGCCAAGCAGTGGTGGAGATCTCATGTAGAGTGTCGGTCATCTGCTTCGCCTCTAATGACTTAGGCGCAATTCCATGCTCTGTTCTTGGATAAGTATGTGCCTCGCACTTTGAGGGATCATAAAAAGGATGAGTTTTTGGCTCTTCAGCAAGGTAACATGTCGATTTCAGCCTATGAGGCTAAATTTCATGACTTGTCCCATTATGCTACTCAGCTTCTGGTTACGGAGGAGGAAAGGATTTGTTTATATGTGAAGGTCCTGAATACTGAGTAGCAGGTGTTTTTTGTGCATAGTACTTCAGCCGGAAAAAGTTTTTATGAGGTAACAGATTATGTGAAGAAACTGGAGGGGGTCAGACAGGTTGGGCATGCTAAGGTGGTAGCCAAAAAGTCCCAGAATGAAGGTAACTTCAGTGGTTCATACTCTAGGGGTAACAACCAGCAAGTGTATTCTGCTCGTCCTATTTAGTAAGCCTTGTCAGCTTTACAGGTGGTCGTTTGAGATCCAGTTAGCAATTTCAGCTCCTAGGGGCCAGAGGGCTTCTTATACTTATACTAGTAGGCCTACTTTATAAGGTGTGAATGATCATGAGGTAAAAAAAGAGAAATCTTGGGTTGTGTGAGGGAGAAATAAGGTGAAGTTAAAAATTGAAAAATGTAAGCAGTGTTTGAAATGAAAACAAAGAGCATTAGGGAGGTGTAGTCACTTGAACCAAATGATATCCTCGCCTTGGCCCTAGAAAACATCATACCCGCAAGTACTTGGTGATTCCGAGCTTTGCTACCCTACATTTGTGGCGATTTACATGAAGGGCAACCCTATGGTTTGACGTGTATGCACTTGAACTTCCTTGAGAGAGTGAGAGTCTTCTTGGTTCTCTTATAATCCTGTGGTTAAGAATTGAATAATTGTGAGTGGGATTCTCTCTTAGGGTGAATGGCACCATGCACTCGAATTGAAGCATATAGTCTCTATTTCAATTGAGGGGAATGAATGAGACAAGTTATGTGGTGAATCTCGAGGCAAACCTTGACGGTCCATGCCAATGACTTGAGAAGCTAAAATATATTGTTTTTGAATGGCAAATTCCCTTGAGTTTTAACAGAGATATGATGTCCTTTTGAAAAAAAAACTAGTCTAAGAGTTCCTGAAGATGAATTTTAAGTTCTTTCAACTCTTCCGGAGCCATACGATAAGGATGAATAGAGATTGGGCGAGTGCTTGGCTCTAAGTCTATGCAAAAGTCAATGTCTCTATCCGGAGGCATGCTCGACAAATCTGCTGGGCACACCTCTGAAACTTAGAGACCACCAAAACAATCTCAATCGAAGGGGACTCCACATTAACATCCCGGAGATGAGATAACAAGTCCAAAAAACCCTTCCCACTAACTTCTTAGCCTGAATAAAAGATATCATTTTTTCCGGTTTAGGCCTGTACACACCTTCCAACTCTAGTATATCCTCACTCGGAATTTCTAGAGTCACTGTCTTAGCATTACAATTCAATAAAACATGATATAGAGACACCAGGCCATACCCAAAATAAGATCAAAATCTAGCATGTCCAGAATAACCAAATCTACCTAAGTCTGAAGACCCACAAAAACCATAGGGCAAGTATGATATACATGACTTACTACCATAGACTCCCCAATCGGGGTAGAGACATGAACAGGGGAATCCAGGACATCACAAACCAAATCCAGACCCAAAGTAAATTTCACAGAAACATACGAATAAGTAGAAGCTGGGTCAAACAATACAGAAGCCATCCAGTCACAGACTAGAATAGTACTTATGATCACCGCATCTGATGTCTCAGCCTCAGACTTCCCTGGAAATGTATAACAATAGGCCTAGCCATCAATCCAAGCAACTTCCCTGGTAGGATGCACTACTCCCCTGCTCGTGCCACCATTCCTCTGTTTCCCCGGCCTCCCTAGGAATTACCTCGCCCACCCTGCGGATGGCCTCTGGCATAGCCACCTCCACCTGCCAGAACCACAACCTTAGACTACTACTGAGTTTGATTACCTGCCTGCCTATTGGGGAATTCTCTCTTGAAGTGACCTGAGTCACCATAATAGAAGCACCCACGGTCCCAGTGATGAGGAGCTTATGATGGTGGTTGATGGGAAGTTGTTTTTTGTGTCAGAAGGTTCTCATCCCGGGTATTATCTCCCAAAATAAGAGAACCAAGGTTGGAAATGAGATGATCGAGACAGGTACGGTGAGAGGTACAACTATCAAGGTGCTTATGCAACCCCAAACAAATTGAATTCCCTTCACCAACCAACCACAATCAATCCCGAGCATTCTAAGTTAGAGGACATGTTGTCCTTGGTGTTGAAAAAGGTAAATACAACATATGCCAGGGTACATGAGCTCAAGAGCAAAGTCTCAACACTTCACAGAAGCGTGAGCTCCCATTCAACCTCCATCAAGCAACTTGAAGCCCAAATGGATCATCTTTCTGTTCAAATGACCCTGAGGGTTAGGACGCCACTTCTTAGTGACACCACTACAAATCCTAAACACGATGGGCACATCATGGCCATTATTACTAAGAGTGGCCGAACAACCAGTGAGATAAGGGAACCCATTACGGAACCAGTTGCACAATCAAAAGAGCTGACAGTTGAAACAGGCAAGAAACTAAGAGATGATGAGGTGGAGTAAGAGAATGTAATTGACACCCCGGAGGTAAGGAAAGAGCCTAAAGCATCGAGTGTGCTGAGAAATATTAGGAGTGATAAATATAAGGAAGAGGTCAAGACCTCTCCCCAAGAAGTCATTGATGACAAGGTGGACTCTTCTCTTGGATAAAACAATCCAACCACAACACCTAAAGGACCCCCTCTGTATCCTCATCGGCTAAATAAGAAGAAGGAAGAGCAAAAAATTAGCAAGTTTGTTGACATTTTTAGCAAGCTGTCAATAAACATTCCTTTGGTCGAGGCTTTACTACAGATGCCAGGATACTCCAAGTTTATGAAAGAGTTACTTAAAAAGAAAAAGGTGGTTGAAGTGGGCATGGTTGAGATTTCACATAGTTGTAGCGCGGTGATGACTAGCAATATGGCTACAAAGAGAGATGAACCGGGTGCATTCACTATACCATGTACGATTGGTTTGTTTGTGTTTCGAAGGGCTTTGTGCGACTTGGGGGCAAGCATCAACTTGATGCCCCTTGTAATTTTTTAGAAGTTAGGATTGGGCACTCTCAAGCCCACTTCTACGCGACTACTGATGGCTGATAGGTCGATTAAGTGCCCTGTGGGAATCTTGTTTGATGTATTGTTAAAAGTGGACAAAGTAATTCTTCCTGCGGATTTTGTCATCTTGGACTGTGAGGTAGATGTAGAGGTGCCCATTATTTTGGGATTACCATTGTTAGCCACTGGGAAGGTCCTTGTTGATGTCAAACTTGGAGAACTCAAATTCTAAGTGAGGGATGAGGTAGTGACCTTCAATGTTTGCCAACCGACTAAGCCTCTAGACGATTTCAGAGTCATATATGTGAT
This sequence comes from Jaltomata sinuosa, assembly GCA_003996215.1. Lineage (NCBI taxonomy): Eukaryota > Viridiplantae > Streptophyta > Magnoliopsida > Solanales > Solanaceae > Jaltomata > Jaltomata sinuosa. Next base: position 80,166 of record QJPP01000308.1, on the reverse strand, counting down.
AGAATTTGAGGGAAAAAGGGATGATACCCTTGGAGAGTGTGAAGTTTGCAAGGCACCTGCATTTGATTCATTGCAAGATGAACAGCTTGATGGCATCTCTAAGGTGTCCATGGAGAAATTTCTCTTGTTGGAATGGGACCACGCTAACCGGATTAGCATATCTTCCGACAATGGTTGAGGATTGAGGTACCATCGTCGAGCCGCGATGGAAAATCAAGCGCTTCTTGGGAGGCAACCCAAGTGTCTTTTCTTTCTCTTTTCTCACTTTTTGTTGTTTTTGTGTTTTTAGGGGATTCATAAAGTGGAAAATAAAATTAGGCACTAAGTACAGCTGAACCTTATTGTTTGAAGGACTGTGCAGACCACATGAGCAATTGTGCGTGTCGTACAGCCAGCCGCACACAAAAACACAAGGCCTGGAGAAAAATTGAAAAAATAGAGGTGACATGCATTGGACTGTGTGGAATGCACAAGCCCAAGTGTGTGTCGCACATCCATCGCACCAGAAAATAGATGCTTGGGTAAGCTAGGAGAGAAAAAAAAGGGGGCATGTGCGATACTCCATGAGGTCCGCACCTTACCTGGTGCGAATCGCATGTTGCGATGCACATGAGGTAAACTTGAATTTTTAATTGACCACAAGTATCCTCACTTTCTTATCAATTCAGGTAATCCTTGTTTTTCTCTTATTTTTCTTCTGTAGTTATTTGGGGATGAATGATTGATTAATTGGTATATGATGTAATGACTTGCTCCATTTTTATAGTAAAGTATGGGCATAAGTACCCGGCTAAAAAGGTTTCTAGGCTATGAGTTTATAAAATCTCAAACTAGGGTGAGCTTTTATGGAAATATAGTGTTTGGTGCCTTAGACATGATTGGGATCTCATGGTTCATGGAATTGTAGTGGGAAGTTATTTTATGGATAGTTTCCTATTGTAGGATCCCGTAGGAAGTTTTGTGACTGAATTTGGGTTCATAAAACTCTAAATTTAATAGTTGTCGCATCGGGATTAATTTATGACATCCTTAAAATAAAGTGTGCTATGAAATGAGGTCCTGGGGCAATAAATCAGTGTCTTAAAATTGATGTTCATTGCAATGAAGGGATGTTCTACCGCAATGAGCCAATCCTCATCGCAACCACTCATCGCGATGAGAAACCATCCATCGTGATGAGGAATCGAGCAGAATATCTGCACTTAGTCTATTTTTCTGAGTTAATTCCTCACAACTCCAACTTCTTTCAAAAGCTCTAAGAAGTGGTTCTCCCAAGAAAACTGGAGAATTCTTCATCGTTTGAGGTAAATAATCCATAAACCTCTTCGTTCTTTGATTACTAATCTTTGTGAGACCTTTAAGGTGGGGATTAATGGTAGTATTCTTAATATAGAGACCTAGAAATATGAACTTGGAGAAGAACCTTATGGGTTGGTATAATTTCACCTAGATTAATCCTAGGATGTATATTTTTGACTTCTAGCCTGAAATTAATTGTTTTAGCATGATTATGGCTAATGGAGAATCTTGGGTTCCATAAAAATGAAACTGTTAGGCATAAAAATGGCTAAAAAGGATGAACTTGGTTAGAACACCCTTTGGGTATTGATTATATGGATGCTATGAGCCTAGTTATTGATTAATTAACCCTTGGAGAATGCTAGAAATCTCGTTTATGGGTAGCATTGATGGGTTAAATTCCAAAGGCCTAAAATGAAGAGTAAATGGCTAATTACTCTTATTTAATTGTTGTTTATAGACCCTGAGCATTCCGAAGAGTTAAGGAAAGGTAAGGTTGTTCAAAGTTAACTTGCGGGTGGTATTCTTCGCTTGAGGTAGGTTATGGTTTAATTGGAGTTGAGACTCATTTTATTACATGCTATGTGGTAGAACTATGTAACTTGTGATTGGTCTTCGGGCATGGTTGAATTGTATGTATTTATCCTATTATGCTTGAATGAATAGGCTAGATGAATAGGAAGTGATAAGTGAGCTAAAATGGCTAAGTGTAAATGTATCTTAGGCACTGATAACTCAAATAACACTCTCCATATGGAGGTGATAGCGATCATCAAAGCAAAACAAAATTTATATTCCTGATGAATGTCATAGTCGATCCCACAATGAATGGTAGAGTCGCATATAAGATTATCGTATATCAATCACCAATAGAGTAGATGTTCAAACAGCAACAAAAAGTAAAATGGGGGAAAATAGGGAATTGGGAAATCTATCACAATTGCAATTCCAAAAAGTAGGCAAAGTAAATAACAGATTTGTAGTTAAGAGAGAGAGGACGACTAGGGGTATGTTTTTGATGGGACTTAAACATGGGTTAAGGTACTTGCTGAATTATGTGAATTCTTACTAAACGATATGGATAGCATTGGTTTTAGTCATGAATGTCAATCTTTCAATCTCACAAACACTTATCGGATGGTCTCTACTCGAGCATCATAGTTTTAACACAAACCAACCAATTTAGGATTGGGAAAGTCACACTATTTCTAGCTTAGACTCTTAAATGGGTGTTTCCCAGCAATTGAACTATTTCTAGCCTCAATCTAGGTGGAAATCCTAAGAATCTACTATTGAATTCTCATCCAACATTATGAACTTCTTTCTCAAGCAAGAACACAACCAAGTAATTTCAATCAATGTTTGCAACGATGAATCTTAGAGTTAAAATATGGAGAATTCAATAGACCCATATCAATTTAGCAATTATAAACATAATTAAGAAAGACCCATACCCAATATCAAATACACATCACACACATACCCCCTAGACAAAAAAATTAGACACTCATGCTAAGGAAACAAGAGATTATACCAATTGGGTAATCTAAATTTCCATTCATTGTAAGCTAATTATCCAATATCCAAGCTCAATTTGTACAATAATGGTGGATTCACAAGGTTGAAGGAGAGAAATAGCAAGTACTCTCTATCTTCCTTGGGAACCTTTCTCAATAGAAAAGTATTAAAAACTATTCCAAAACTGGAAAACTATTGAGTATAATGCCCAAATTGGGTTTTAGAAGGTTCCCAAATTGTCACATAAAAGTTGATAAAAATGCCCTTCGGGAGATGTGTGACGCAACATGCAGTGTGATGTGCGATTGCACAAGCAATTGTGCATGTTGCACAACTTTGTTTCAGCAGACCAGTGACTTCAGCTGATTCCGAGTGTCATTCAAAGGGGGTGCAGTATGCACCAGCCATTGTGCATGTCACACGGAGGGTCGCATCTCTTGGCAGAATCTTGATATCTTTTGATCACCTTTACACTTCAACTCCTTTTGAGCTCTTTTGGGTCCAATTCCTTATTTTCTACTTTTGACCATGAGTACCTTCATTTACATCAATAAAGGCCATAAGTACCTCTAAATCTTATCAAAGCATGGCAATAATTCATGAATAAAGGCTCAATAAGTTGGTAGATTACCGACTTATGAGGCACTCTATATAATGTTGAGAAATAGGTCTGAGAATCTATTTATATTGACACTAACATTGATACAGATGTTCTGGATCGGATACCATACCGGTATGGTTCATAGATACCTAGAGTCCCCAAAAGGTCATGGCTAGTTGGGCAGAAATAAGTCCCTTTAGCATATGTGTACAGTCTTGTTTAATTTTGCATCATTATATGCTATTCATAGTGATTTGGTGATTATGAGATGAATGAGACTAGTCAGGTTAGACAGGTTGATGAGAAATAGATGGATATAAGTTCCATGTGATATTACTTGAAAGTAAGCTCTTACATTTTGTGATGTTACTCAGTGAATTCTATGAAATTGATAATGTTGTTGTTGAACTGAATTTGAGATGATTATCTATTGACTGATTTAAGTGATATGTGTTAAGGTGTCTTTTTCTTGTTTATAGTTTTACTATATTCATGTTTTAGTTTGATTCAGCCTATGATATCTACCAGTACTAGTGTTTTGCACTGATACTACCTTGTGCTCTTATTTTGTTGAGTGCAAACCGTGTTCTAGAGACTGAGATGCGATCTCAGCTAGAGTAGAGGAGTTTACTTTAGATCTAAAGGTGAGCACTATTTCTTGCCATGGAATCTTTGCAGGTTGTTGTTCATCTTCCGGACAATGGGACTCTTATCATTTACTGTTTTAGTATTTTTGGATATCTTAGATGATGTTTTGGTTAGAGTTCTAGTACGATGACTTTCAGTTCCTTGGGAGATGTTAAACTACTTTCGTATATTATTTTTCTTCATTTATAGTATTATTGAGTTCTTATGACTTAAAGCTTTGTTTACCTAACTCTTCTAAATTGGCAAAGTTTAAGATTTGGGTTTGGGTTAGTTAGTTCTCCCACTGAAGGGTTATGTGGGTGTCACTCACGACCCAGTTGGGTCGTGAAAGTTTTACTCATTTTCTTAAATTAAAAACCCCTACACATGACTTTTAAATGCCCCCAAAGGGTTATTACTCAGAGAAGACCAAATCTTTTCCTCCCTTCTTTCACAAAACAAAAGAGAAACAAGTTCTCCGAACAATACTAGGGAATTCAAGCAAGGGTTTTCTCAAAGTTCTCTTCCAAGTTCTTTTTCCAAGGTATGTAAGGATAACCTTCAGTGTGGGAATGTTGTGTTTGCCCATAAGCAAGATTTCAATATTACATTTTGTTCATAAGTTCAAATTAGAGTTTTGATTCAAATCCTTATATTTTAGTTCTCTATTACCGAATGAGAATCCCTGAATCATCTACAAAAGGCAGTAGGAACCTCATAGGTTGAATTCACATCTTGACTTTTCATCCTAGATCATGACCTTAAATTCAATTTGAAATCTTATGAATTTGTCTTAAGATTATTATGAGTTACAGAAATTATCTCATGTTTCCTATAAAATTCATTGATTGATTTGAAAGTTACTTTATGAAAGGTTTAAAGACTTTCTTAAGCATATCGTATTATTTTGAAAAATATGAATGCTTCTTAATTTGAAAATCCAGTTATCATGATTCTTAAAAATTTAAAGCGCTAGGCTCAAATAGCAGTAATTTCATATGATTTTGAGCAAAGTCTCATCAACATGTTTTCAGTATAGTATGAGCATATATAGTTTTGGGAGGATTATTTAACACCAAGAGAGATGTGGGTTTAGATAACACATGTCCCAAAACTACGTATGCCAGCATAAGATATGATTGTGTTGTTGGTTTGAGAGACTCTTCTTTAGTCCCCTAGTACAGGCTCAGTATGGATCCATCATTCAATTTTATTCTATGCCCCAGCAAGGTATAAAATAGCTCTTCCAATCAGGCCAGAAGTTAGGCATCATGAGCTCACATGGTGTATATCGGTTATAAGAAACTCTCTCACCAAAAAATTAATTATTTTTAGATAATATATATTTAGCACATGGCCATAAATTTTATAATGCATTGTATATAGTTTACTTGCATAAGAAGCTATTCAGTTTCTCAGTTGCAAATTTTAGTCATTCAGTTGCTTAGTCGCGTATTTCAGTTGCTCTGTTTTTCAGTGACATACTTCAGTTGTTAAGCTTTAATAGTTATTAGTATTGTTTCAATTCAACTATATTACATACAATACACTCTATGTACTTACGCTATTTGGTATTGCATCACTTCATAATGCAGATTCAGTACTCAGATTCATCAGCAGGCATTTCATTAAGATACCATTTTTTCAGCTTGTGGTGATTCCTCCTTTAATTCAAGGGACTTAGCTGTGTCTAGTTCAGCTTAATAGTTTAGTAGCTCAGTTTATTAAATAATGGTAGACTAGGGGCCTTGTCTCGGTAAATATTATTCAGTTCAATGGGTAGAGGTTTCATTGGACAATTATTTCATCAGTCAATTCAGTTGTATTCAGTTTTTATTTGACTTTATGTCTAATTGTATAAAGTATATTTCTTCTTTAGTTTGAAAAGCTTTAATCTTATTACATATTTCTAGAGTTTCTATTTATCTTTCAGTATCAATTCTAGTTGCATGCCAAACCACGGATACGCTTGGGCTAATGGGTGCTAGTCCCACCCAAGGTATAAGTTCAGGACATGACAAACTTGGTATCAGAGCATTAGATTCAAGTGTCTTAGTAAGTCTACGAATCTGTACCAGTAGAGTCTCATTTATGGTTGTGAGGGACCTACTTCTATAAATAAGGGACTACAAATATTTAAGAGAAGTTTCTCATTCTTTAATACTCTATATCATATATTAAAGTTGTTCCATAAAAAACTTATCCAGATTTGTGTGTTGTTCCAATTCCGCCAACTACGCCTCATGTTCAAGGTGATAGAAGCAATAAAGCTTAGATTTCTACTGATATGGTGCTCTCAGATAGAGCTAGCATAAATTTAAGAGACTGCACAAGGGCTTGTGAGGAGCTCAATAGTGCATTTAAGTCTATTAGTTTAGAAGAAAGCACTCTTGTTTATATGAAGCATGTGTTGGATCTACAATAGAATGTGCTCTCAAACCCTTTCTAAAACTTTATTACTAATGAAACACTTAGAAGGAAAGTATGTATCTCTACGCTTGGATAGTTTTGCCACTCGAGATATTGTTTGATTTGGGGTGGTGTAATTCATAAGCAGTAGAGTGAACCCAGAGCTAGAAATATGAATTCAGAAGTATAGTAGCCTAAAAATGGGGATAGTGGTTGATTAAAGTATGTAGATAGAGTCATGTACCTATTAAGTTAGTAATGGGATGATATGTCCTTATATGTTGGTTGAGGGGTAACAAGTTTTGTGTAGATTTCATGGTAAAATGTAAAGAAAGAGTTGCATGCTAAGATGACTTAGAGTATATCTATAATAGGGAAGGAACTCATGACGAAGAGTTATTGTTTTAGAGCAAACTAAGTATATGTTGTGAACGGAAGGATTAAATAGTCAAGACTTGACAGCCTTAGGCTATACTTTGTGATTTTTAAGAGAGAACCACGTGATACTCACAGGGTTAGGAATATAGTTAGGAAAAGGACGTATAATGAATAGATAAGTAATATTATGTTCTGAAGGAGAATGTGCTTGTAGGCTGCAATTAGATAGATGGTGCAATTAAGATCAACTAATTTTTCATGAACTTTTAATGGACTAGTGCTTCTTAATTTTACTATAGTAGCTATAATTTGGAGTAGTACAAATGGATAATGTTGCTATCCATGTTTAGTACTAAAAACTAAGCTTGAATTTTAGATGATCGCCGTGGCTAAAAGAATGATAGTGTGAGGGTGATAATAGCACTAGTTTTATGAAATTGATCTATTAGGCTTTATATGGTGTATGGAAGATCTTAAGTTTATAACTTACAACAAGTGTAAATGTGTAAGCATGATATATATATGGACTAGAGATGAATAAGTGAATGGTGGCTAAGTTATTAGAAAAAGAAGATCTTTAAGCATTAGAAAGATAGATGTGTACCTAAAGTGGTATGTTGTTACATAAGATCTTAGGCCCCTAAAATGATATGTATGCCTAAGCATTCTTGAGTTGCTCAGTGTGGAGAGTAAGTATTTATTTACGGTGTCCCTAATATCTAAATTGAGGGAATTATGGATAGGTGATGTTGAGTCTCTTAGTATGGTTTTGACCCTTTTAAATTGTGAAGGTATGATGTTAGTAGACTTATATAGGGAAATTAGATTGTTATGTGATGAAGGAAGCAGATAAGTGTGACAGTAAGAGTATGAGTTATATAGTGATAGCCTTTGAGGCAAATAGGATGCTAAGAGTTATCTCAGAAAGAAGATCCTAGCAAGAGTTTTAGTATCTAAAGATGTAGTCTTCACTGGATAGTTTACCATTCATATGTATAGTGATACCCCAACCATGCAGTTTTATTTTATTATAGCATAGTTTAGAGAAGAGGTCTTCAGGATTAGAATGTCGACCTTTGAGCTTAGGGGGAGATGATGAGGTGAAGAACCAAGTCAGGTCTTGCAATCCTAAGACCAAAGAGTTCCATGAAAGGTAATAAGGAGACAATGATCTATTCTTATTCTAACATATTCCATACGCTTTAGTTAAGATGACACTCTACTCATGTTTTACATAATTGCATCATGAACATTACTCAGGTTTATTCCCTTCATGCAGATTCATGTCTATGCTCAGCACCTAGAATGAAACATAATTGCTTCACTCAGTGATCCCAGTCTTACTCTATGATTCTATGAATTTAAGCCATATAATTGAATAAGTCATGATGTATGAACTCATGTTTCACAGTATGCTCAGTCCTATGAACTCATGATATGCCCATAACGGCTAGTGAAATTATGTTATATCATGTACATGTTCAAATTATATTTCTTGAAAAACTCGTGCTTATGATTTCTTGGCTCTAAGCCCAATATACATCTGCCTATGATGGTGATGGATGTTTATGACATAACCATGCTTAGAACAATCCTCTCCTCATGTTTTATGTGTTTAATATATGAAGTATTCATGCATATTTTACCTTACTTCACTGGCCCCATCTTGAGTGGCAAATTTACTGATAACTCTCAAGTGTACTCTCCTAGATGGAGGTATCAACGATCATTAGAGCAAAACACATTTATATATCCCCGACGGGAGTTGGGGTCGATCCCAGAGAGAATTGGTGACTAGCCAAGTCGATTGTAAAGAAAAGATTTCACAACGAGAGTAGTTTACTTTCAAATAATAAAAGTAAACGATTGGGGGAGAATTGGGAAATCTATCACAATTTGCAATTTAAAGTAAGTCAATAAAGTAAAAGCGGGTGTAAACAATGAAAAATGATGACTAGGGATGTGTGTCAAATGGAACTCGAATACGGGTTAGGGTGCTTGCTCATTCATATAAATTCCTACTAAATGACATGGATAGCATTAGTTTTAGGCATGCTTGTTAATCTCTCGGTCAAACAATCATATATCAAATAGTTTTTATTCAAACACCATTGTTTAGGCAATAACCAACCAACATATGCTTGGGGAGGTCACACTATTTCTAGCTTAGACCCTTAAATGGGTATTTTCGGTGAATTAAGCTATTTCTAGTCTCAATCTAAGTGGAATCCCAAGTACCCACGAGCAATTTTACATCCGAAATTATAAACCCCTTTTGCAAGCAAGAACACAATCAAGTGAGGTAAATCAATGTTTGCAACCATCAATTTTAGAGTTAAAATATGGTGAAATCACTAGACCCATGTAATATTAGCAATTATAAATACAAATTAGCAACACCCATACCCATTTATCAAGCACCCATTATCAACACATCCCTAGAAAAGAGATTTAGCTACTCATTCTAAAGAAATAAAGAACAATACAAAATGGGTGTGTCCAATTCCCTTTCATTCAAGCTAAATATTCAATATCCAAGCTCAGCTTTTACAAGAATGGTGATTCCAAGAGTTAGGAAGAAGGAATTGGAGTGAAACCCTCTTCTTCTTTTCTTGGAGAGAAAACTTTCTCACTACTCAAAGCTATTCTAAAAACTTGTTCAAAAACTCTTCAAAACTCTCTAAAAATGTGCCTGAAATGGGTTTTAAAAGGTTCCCAATTCATCATACAAAGATGGACAAAAATACCCTTCAGGAGCCCTTCGGGACAAAAATGCCCCATCTTGAGTGGCAAAGTTACTTATAACGCTCAAGTGTACTCTCCTAGATGGAGGTATCAGTGATTGTTAGAGCAAAACACATTTTTATATTTTCGATGAGAGTCGAGATCGAACCCATAGAGAATTGGTGACTAGCCAAGTCGGTTGTAAAGAAAAGATTTCACAATAAGAGTAGTTTGTTTGCAAATAATAAAAGTAAACGATTGGGGGAGAATTGGGAAATCTATCACAATTCGCAATTTAAAGTAAGTCAATAAAGTAAAAGCGGGTGTAAACAATGAAAAAAGATGACTAGGGATGTGTGTCAAATGGAACTCGAATACGGGTTAGGGTGCTTGCTCATTCATATAAATTCACACTAAACGACATGGATAGCGTTAGTTTTAGGCATTCTTGTTAATCTCTCGGTCAAACAATCATATATCAAATAGTTTTTATTCAAACATCGTTGTTTAGGCAATAACCAACCAACATATGCTTGGGGAGGTCACACTATTTCAAGCTTAGACCCTTAAATGGGTATTTCCAGCGAATTGAGCTATTTCTTGTCTCAATCTAAGTGGAATCCTAAGTACCCACTAGCAATTTTACATACGAAACTGCAAACCCCTTTTGCAAGCAAGAACACAATCAAGTGAGGTAAATCAATGTTTGCAACCATCAATTTTAGAGTTAAAATATGGTGAAATCACTAGACTTATGTAATATTAGCAATTATAAACACAAATTAGCAACACCCATACCCATTTATCAAGCACCCATTATCAACACATCCCTAAACAAGATATTTAGCTACTCATGCTAAAGGAATAAAGAACAATACCAAATGGGTAAGTCAAATTCCCTTTCATTCAAGCTTAATATTCAATATCCAAGCTCAGTTTTTACAAGAATGGTGATTCTAAGAGTTAGGAAGAAGGAATTGGAGTGTAACCCTCATCTTCTTTTCTTGGAGAGAAAACTTGCTCACTACTCAAAGCTATTCTAAAAACTTGTTCAAAAACTCTTCAAAACTCTCTAAAAATGTTCCTGAAATGGGTTTTAGAAGGTTCTGAATTCATCATACAAAGATGGACAAAAATGTCCTTCAGGAGCCATGCAACACGACATGTGGTTCGCATGACACAATGTGCACATTGCACAGCTCCACCAATGTTACCAGAGACTTCAACCGATCTTTAGTCTTCGTGCAAAGTGGGGTGCGGTTTGCACTAGGCAATGTGTGTGTCGCACAGCGACCACACCCCTTAATGGATTATTCAGCTAATCTTGAGCTTTGTGCAGTAGGAGGTGCGGAGCACACCTTCTGTTGTGCGTGTCGCACAAGGTCCGCACCTCTCGATAGAATCTCCATCTTGTTCAATCAATTCACACTTCAACTCCTTTTCAACTCTTTTGGGTCCAATTACTTGTTTTCCACCTTAGGACAAAACTACCTAGATTCATGTCAATAAAGGCTATACGAACAACCAAATCTCATCAAAACATAGCAATAATTCATTATTAAAGGCTCAATAAGTTGGTAGATTACCAACTTATCAAACCCCCAAACTACAACTATTGCTTGTCCTCAAGCACGATACTCACAAGGTAAGGAATAAATTATTCCCTTAAACTCAATCAAGGAAAAAGACTACTTTATTCTAAGAACTATGAAAAAGAACAACAAAAGGACTCAAACAAAAGTCTCAACTATCATGCTCATCTCAATTTGAACCACCACATTATCAAGGCAATTGATCATTTCAAAACCTTTTCAAAAGGACTTCAGCTCTCTTCCAAAATCAAGGAAATTTTGTCATTTAAAACAATACATTAAGCTTCTCAAGTCATTAGCATGGACCATCAAGGTTTGCCTCGAGATTCGCCACACAACTTGTCTCATTCATTCCTCTCAATTGAAATAGAGACTTTATGTTTCAATTTGAGTGCATGATGCCACTCACCACAAGAGATAATCCCACTCACAATCATGCAATTCACAATACAAAGGAATTATAAGAGAACCAAGAAGACTCTATGTAATGACCCTTCCGGTCATTTACACATTTTCTCCTTTCTTGTACCATTAGAGCTTACTTGTAGCGGCCCAAGTCATTTATGGCTTGTCAGGACCGGTAGTTTGGTGCCCGGGCCATTTGTTTGGTCTTTATGGCCGTTCCTCATTTTAGAGCTTCAACTTTGGAAATTGTTGACTTCCAACAACATTCCTGGTAATATCAAAGAATTAAACCAAGGTTCTAGGTTAAAGGAATTCCTTACTCAAAAGTTCGAGTTAAAGAAATGCCTCGTGTAACACCTCGCCCGTTTAGAAGGTTTATAGTAACCCGTGCCTTTGGGGAAAGACTAATAGTGTCTAATATACTAAGAAGGATGTGTTATGAGGTATTGTAATGGCAAAATGGTCGTATGATAAGTTTTGAAGTCAAGCAAATTGCGAAACAAAAGTCAGAAAAAGTTATTGTAAATTCCTTTAAGGAATTCTCTTCAAATTTGGGTTAAATGTCTTGGGGTGTTTCTCCCTATAAATAAAGATTTAGTGGGCCTCCAATATACCAAATCGAAGGTCTACGAGTCTAGTTTCCAACGCACTAAACCGTTCATTCATACGACTTCAGAATAGAGAGATATTCACATTTTCGTAAGACCGCACAAGCAGACACGTCAAGGTGGGGCCCGCATCCTAAGTCGGTTTTGCTTTATAAAAGGTTTTCCAGCTTCGTTTTAATTCATAAAAATCACCCAAAAGCTTCAGAAAATCAGAGTTAAAGTCCCTAAATAATCCATGGACTTTGATCCTTTCAATTCTGAAGTTTAACGGAAGTTGCTCTACGTCGCGAGCTCGTCATTTTGGTATAGTTTTCCCCGTCGATTTCATGGCGTATCTTCGTGGGTGTTGATGCAGCGAGACAGCAGGTGTTTTCTGAGTATTTGTCAGTATCTAAGGAGTTATATTGGCGAGGTATGGATCCCGTACACTTATCTATTTGTTGAATCAAGATTATAAGCTTCTAGTCACGAAAAGTTGTATTTTTCGATAACTTGTAGTAGTTTCTTGTTGGATTTGGATATGTTTATTGTTCCTGATAGGAGGCAGGTTGTTAATCTTGGGATATTCAATATTTGTTTCAAGCAATCTCTCCCCTACGACCCTCCTTCGTTATTATATGTTCTAGTATTGTTTTATGGATTTCTTAGCCACGAAGTGGTATTTTGGATTTGTGGCTTTGGACAAACCCTTTATCTTGTTATGTTTGGTTATTGTTGTGGTGTTCTGGTTGTGGTAAGGTGCTGGAGGTATTGGGAAATTTTTCCATTCTTTTTGGGATCACATACGATAGTGATTGGATTGGACAAATGTGAAGTACGCCTTGAAATAGTGCCTCGGGAGCTCGTCGCTCCTTGGAGATGTGGTTAACGTATTGTTGTTGGATTTAGCTGCCATTTGTTATTGTTATTGGCCTCATTTTTATGCATTGGAGTTGGCTGGTCGCGAGTGTGACATTAACACCTTATCAATTGCCTATGGCTCATTCTTGCAGCCTTGTCGATTCTAGCAATTGTTCCATTACCTTGGTTGGTCAGGCTTCATAGAGACGCCTTTGGGGCTTCAGTTGAAAGTATTTGTTTTATGTGATTCAAAGCTTCCAGGAGCAGTTCGAGTCTGGATGACGCCGTTCCCGCAGCTTGTCATCAGATGACAGGTAGGTTATGGTTTTCCCCTATCTAGATTCTGCGTATATAGGCTATAACTGCATTAATTAGCATCCTTGGATGGGTTGTTATAGGTTGGTACCACAAACCTTGTCCGCCTTTTGTTCGTCTATTTCATACGTTGTTTGTAGTATTCGGGTAGTAATGTATATTACCTTTGTGGCCCTGTGTGGCCTTGTATTGACTCTGGAACATAGATGGTGGGCTATTTGGAAATGTCCGCGAGTCCCGGACATAGAGATTATCCTTTTAGGCTGGTTATGTCTGCTGAGTAGCTATTGGGCCTATGCAGGGCTGATAGGAATTGTTGTGAGCCATTGGGCTACTTTTATATTTGTGTGCGAGCATATAGTCCATGAAAAAGGTTTTGCCCTGCATGTTTAACTACAATTTTGGCTGTGTGCCACTACTGACAGTTTTCCTAAATTTGCATGGCCCTGGGGCTCATTTTTGGTACTGTTGTTGATAGAAAAGGGGATTTTTGGATGTTTTTGCACTGATTTTATTACTGATACTAGTCTCTGCGGGGCAGAGCACGTTTTCGCATTGATTTTATTACTAATACTAGTCTCTGCGAGGCAGAGCACCAGACTTGATTTTATTACTGATACTAGTCTCTGCGGGGCGGAGTACTAGACTTGATTTACTACAGCTTTAGACCCGGTTATGCCCGGGCACCCTTGGAGGGGTTTTTGAGGCATTTTCTACTACTTTAGTCTTGGACAGGGTCTGGGCATGCATACTTGAGACTGGGTCTCTATCTTGATCCCGAACTTGCTTCCGGATGACATGTCTTGATACTGAGTTTTAGTATGGGGTCGGGGACCTCCATGGACCTTGCCACTCCTAGCCTGGGGCTTCGGGGTGCGTGCGCCGGAGGGAAGGGTATACGGTGGAGTAGAGGTATACAGGCTGAGTCCTTCCATGGAACCTGCCTGCTGGGCTCGATTGGCACCGAAGGAGGTACATACAGAGGTTCTATTTCATATCATATCATATCATGCATTGGATGCCACCCTTGTTTGCTGTGTGTTCAGTGTACGCTCAGGTAGTATGGGATGTCGGAGGGTTTGCTTTCACTTGATTGTGTTCCTCGGTTGTATGGGCGGCCTTTGGGATTGTAGGTAGACTATATTTACTCATGTTTTTACTTAGAGCTTGTCTTGGCACCCGGTTCTTGAAAGATTAGTGATGGCTAGCCTGTTGATTCTTTGGTTGTGGGATTTTTTATTATTGAGAGGGCTTTGGAGTCCTATCTTATTGAGGAACTTTTGTGTGGCCTTCTGAGCAGAGTGTGAGACTCTGGTTCTATTCTTGTGGGAAGCTGAGTGGTATCTCTCGGTTATTGTGGCCTAGTTATTTCATCCTAGGGTTGTACTTGTGAGGTGATTCCCTGGTTATGCTATCATATGATTGGATTGGTGTTATGATTTCCTTTTACTGGTTGATTCCATTTTGAGTATGTTGACTGCTCTCCGTCTTTTCCTTCCACTTGAGGTTACCGATATACCGCTATTTTCTCAACTCTCTCTCTACTTACTTATATTGTTGTGCAAGGACTCCAGGTGCGTTCTCCTTTCTTTCACCTGTGATTCTGTGTAATTGTATCTCTGTGCTAGCATGTGTTACTTGAAGCACTTGGTTATGGATGATCTGTGCTAGCTCCTTGTGCCTTGCTTATTGCCTCAGTGACTGCTTTCTTGCTATCTGTTACTTACTGCTTTTATATCTTATATGCGCTCAGTCGGTCTATGATACCTACTGAGTACCCGTGGTTTTGGTGCTCATACTACACTTCTGCACTTTTTTGTGAAGATATTAGCTGAGCTTTCGTCGTTGATCACGTTGGAGACTCGTGCAGCTTTTGGATCTTTGAGACTAGGGTAAGCGCCTGACGATCGGGGCTTGTCTACATCTCATCTGTTGTACTGTTGCTCCCTGTACTTTCGGAGGCAATTTATGTTGTATTTTGTTACTACTAGCACTTGTATTCTATTAGAAGCTTCTGTACTATTGATACCAAGTCTTGGGGTTGGTGTAGTTTCCTTTATGTATTTATATTCGAGTTTTGCTTCCGCTTATTGCTGCTTGCTAGTGCGTTTTGGTTAGGTAGTAGCCCATTACTAACCGTTCTGGGCTACGGGAATTGGTTCGCCTACTGGGGGGATTGTAGGTGCCATCATGACTTGAGAAAATCGGGTCGTGATAGCTTGGTATCAGAGCACTAGGTTCACTGGTGTCATGGTACAGAAGCAAGTGTCTAAGTAGAGTCTCGTGGATCGGTACGATGACGTCCATATCCTATCTGTGGGAGGCTACAGGGCATTGTTAGGAAATATTTCATTTTCTTGGCTCCTCATTGTGCGTTCCTGGCTCTATTGACTTTTAAACTTTGGTTGTTCATTCATTCTCGAATTCCTCAGACGGATGCGATAGCGATTGGTGCCGAGGCTTCTGTGCCTGTTGCTTCAGTGCTTCCACTAGCGATAGGACTCCACAGTGAGGGTTTACTGCACTAGATAGGGGGTGGGGTCAGCCCAACCTCCGACTGGATTTATAGCGACCTCAGCGCTTCAGGACATTATGGCTAGGACTCTGAGTCCTCCGGTGAGTGTTTCAGTACCTGGTTCTGTGAGTGGTGCTTCAGTTATAGTTGAGCTTCTAGTTCTTCATCAGGGTTGTCTGTCGGTATTGGAGTACGAGGGGAGATTTTCCCATCGGATTTCATCTGGTATAGGCTATTTTTGGTGTGGTGAGCATGGGCATTTTGCTAGGAATTGCCCCAAAATTGTGTATCCCAGACAGCCTGGTTGTTATCATTGTGGAGAGATTGGTTACCTTTATAGATATTGTCCTCGGCGAGGGTCGGTTAGGACTTTAGTTTCGACTACTCTGTCCAGAGTTATATCCCATCAGCTTGATACTCCTCTTGGTGGGCCAGAGGTAGAGGTTCCTGATATCGTTGCTCCAAGTTAGTCTTTTGCTACCTTCGACTTATGATAGTCCTGCTCGGGTTGCGATTCTATCCCTTCTGTCGTTCATTTTCTTATATGCCTACCTGTTATTTGTTTAAGTTGTTTGGCTACCCAAATGGTAGTACCGATATATTATTTTATTGGTAGTTTATTCTTTAGTAGTGGATGGGTGTAAGTTAGCCTTGAGAGGTGTTTTCCCAGAGTTGTAGCTCATTGGTAGTTCTTGTTAGTCTGTTTCTAGTTGGGTTATCCCTGTTTCATTGTGATTTTGGACTTGTGGTTGAGTTGCCCTTGTTGAGCGGTCCTAGATGGTTGTTGCCTAGGCCGTTATCTAGCGTGGCTAGAGATCCGTGTGATGGTTCAGCGTATTACCGGTTGTTGGGCCGGAGTTGAGATTTTGCCTTAGTTGGGAGATATTGATTATGCTAGTGTGCATAGATTGGTTTGGTCTCCCGAGTGTCTAGAGTTGACCCTCTTTGTTGATTAGTTTAGGAGGTTGGCAGTTATGTGGGTTGTTCCCATAGTCTCCTCCACTTCCTGGTCCGTTGGGTGTTTTGTTGTATCCTTAGCTCCAGTTGGAATGAATCTTGATCGTAGTTCTTTCGATGAGCTCTGGATGTTGGCATCGTGATTGGGTCTTGACTTTAAGCACTTCCGACTAAGTGTTGATCGTAACCTCGTGGTTAGGTTGTATTTGTATTGGGTGAGTTGGGCATCTGGCCCATTCTTCTCCTGCCTTAATGAATTTGACGTGTAGCTATGAGTAGTAAGGTAATGGATTCAGGTTCTTATTTGAGAAAGGATTTGTAATGTTTAATATTTGCTAAGGAAGGATTTTTGTTTAGTTGAAAAAGAAAGGAGATGACGCTTTGTTTGTGTTTATGTGTCCTCGTAGTTTCCTGAGGTGGCGATGAAGGTTTGCTTTGGGATTGTGTGTCGGTGATTCGATTCAGCCGTCTACTCATTGCCGTGGGTTTTCCATCGATTGGTTTTATTTCAGTAGCAACTGCGGTGTTGACAACTTGCATATTCAGGCCTAGTTGGCTTGGGTTCCTAAGGGTTTATTGGCAGCATACGGGTTCGACCAAGGCTTTGGTTGGCAGTTTTGAAAGTTGGGGTTTAGAATTATGGCTTGGCAGGTTACATCGAATGGTTCTGGCAGTTTCTATTTGGTTGCATCATCCTAGTGCCGGGAAGCAGTGGGTACAGGCAACTTAGCTTCTTTTACTTCAGTTGTGGATGCAGCTATTGGCCTTGGACACCTAGTCCTTGGCTAACCTATTCAAGAGGCGAGATATTCTAGATTTAAGCAGTGTTCTAGTTAGTACGAGGTTCTTCTACCATGGTTGGACACTCAGCAGCGTAAGTTTGAGCTTCAGCAGTGGTGTATACTTTATGTGGTCAGCTTGTGCAGGTTAAGACTAGCGAGGCTATTTTGTGCTCTGATGATACGTAGAGACTGATAATAGCCATTCGTTTGCCCAGAATTTGAAAGCTTGTTTAATTGATTCCTCCGGAGTTATTATTTATATGGGGCTCTAGTGTTGGTTAGATTCGGCCAGTATGGATGAGAAGTTCATTATGATATATGCTTCGAAGTGGTTGTTGTTTACAGAACTAGTAGAGCGGTTGATTCGAGCCAAAGGAATGAGTTGAAAGTATATGCAAAAATTTCTATGGCTAGATGGTAACTTTGAACCCCAGGCACTTTTTCCTTTGCCTTCGGGGTGTTTGGACTTGATATTCATGGCATGGTGGAGTTCTTCCTGAGGTGAGATTCGTAAGGCAATTTCACATTCAAATGGTGTTCGAGTGTTCGGAGTAGCAGTAGTGTTTTCTAGAGTTGGGAGCTTGGCTCATGGTTACAGACTTCGTGGTAGGCTTACCACACTTCTTGCAGGATCGTGGTTTTGGTTTGGGTCTTTTGGGCAGATTGCCCTGGTTCATTCACTTTCAGCTGATTCAGACCTGGCACGGTTCAGTTAGCGAATTTGATGTTAGAAAAAATGTTTGTTCGTTGGTTGGTGGTCAGTCAAGGCAGGTAACTTTAGTTTCAATGATATGCTATGGGTTGTTATCTTGGATGGCAAAGGCTAGTAGCCTATATCTTGGCTTAAAACGCATTTGTACAATGGGTGACTTCGTTCGGGGTAAAGTATAAGCAAGAACTATGGATCTCTGGTGTGTCAGTTGATGCTTCGAGGGTGGTTTGAGTGTTCAGCTTGTATGCATATTCCTTTTTGTGGTGCTAAAGGATTCAGTTCAGAATAAAAGAAAAGGGCTTTTGTGGAATAGCGGGTTCATGAGTTAGAGTTTTGGGTTGATGGATTTTCTGGTAAACTTGGTATGGTTTTAAGGATTCGAGTTTTGTGTGTTGATAACCTTGGTGCTCTGGTTTCGGTGTTGTGTAGGTGCTTTTTGGTTAAGATTCTCGAGGTTCAGTTTGGGTTGGCAGATCTTTGGAGGTTGAAATCTAGCTTGGCTAGTAAGAAATTAAGGCTTGGTTGCTTTCTTTGGTTCTGTTATATTGGGTGCCGTCCGGTCGTGAAGGTTATCCGGGTTGTCTGAGAGAGTAGTGCGGGCATTGTTTCCGCTATTCTTAAATCTCTGGTATTTTCTTCCTTCTTGACTTTCGGGGACGAAAGTCTTTTTATTAGTAGATGATGTAATGACCCTTCCGGTCATTTACACATTTTCTCCTTTCTTGTACCATTAGAGCTTACTTGTAGCGGCCCAAGTCATTTATGGCTTGTCGGGACCGGTAGTTTGGTGCCAGGGCCATTTGTTTGGTCTTTATGGCCGTTCCTCATTTTAGAGCTTCAACTTTAGAAATTGTTGACTTCCGACAACATTCCTGGTTATATCAAAGAATTAAACCAAGGTTCTAGGTTAAAGGAATTCCTTACTCAAAAGTTCGAGTTAAAGAAATGCCTCGTGTAACACCTCGCCCGTTTAGAAGGTTTATAGTAACCCGTGCCTTTGGGGTAAGACTAATAGTGTCTAATATACTAAGAAGGATATGTTATGAGGTATTGTAATGGAAAAATGGTCGTATGATAAGTTTTGAAGTCAAGCAAATTGCGAAACAAAAGTCGGAAAAAGTTATTGTAAATTCCTTTAAGGAATTCTCATCAAATTTGGGTTAAATGTCTTGGGGTGTTTCTCCCTATAAATAAATATTTAGTGGGCCCCCAATAAACCAAATCGAAGGTCTACGAGTCTAGTTTCCAACGCACTAAACCGTTCATCCATACGACTTCAAAATAGAGAGTTATTCACGTTTACGTAAGACCGCGCAAGCAGACACGTCAAGGTGGGGCCCACATCCTAAGTCGGTTTTGCTTTATAAAAGGTGTTCCAGCTTCGTTTTAATTCATAAAAATCACCCAAAATCTTCAAAAAATCAGAGGTAAAGTACCTAGATAATCCATGGACTTTGATCCTTCCAATTGGGAAGTTTAACGGAAGTTGCTCTACGTCGCGAGCTCGGCATTGGTATAGTTTTCCCCGTCGATTTCATGGTGTATCTTCGTGGGTGTTGATGCAGCGAGCCAGCAGGTGTTTTCTGAGTATTTGGCAGTATCTACGGAGTTATATTGGCGAGGTATGGATCCCGTACACTTACCTATTTGTTGAATCAAGATTCTAAGCTTCTAGTCACGAAAAGTTGTATTTTTCGATAACTTGTAGTAGTTTCTTGTTGGATTTGGATATGTTTGTTGTTCCTGCAAGGAGGTAGGTTGTTAATCTTGGGATATTGAATATTTTTGTCAAGGAATCTCTCCCCTACGACCCCCCTTCGTTATTATATGTTCTAGTATTGTTTTATGGATTTCTTAGCCACGAAGTGATATTTTGGATTTGTGGCTTTGGACAACCCCTTTATCTTGTTATGTTTGGTTATTGTTGTGGTGTTCTGGTTGTGGTAAGGTGCTGGAGGTATTGGGAAATTGTTCCATTCTTTTTGGGATCACATACGATAGTGATTGGATTTGACAAATGTGAAGTACGCCTTGAAATAGTGCCTCGGGAGCTCGTCGCTCCTTGGAGATGTGGTTAACAAATTGTTGTTGGATTTAGCTGCCATTTGTTTTTGTTATTGGCCTCATTTTTATGCTTTGGAGTTGGTTGTTCGCGAGTGTGACATTAACACCTTATCAATTGGCTATGGCTCGTTCTTGCAGCCTTGTCGATTCTAGCAGTTGTTCCATTACCTTGGTTGGTTAGGCTTCATAGAGACGCCTTTGGGGCTTCAGTTGAAAGTATTTGTTTTATGTGATTCAAAGCTTGTAGGAGCAGTTTGAGTCTGGATGACGCCGTTCCCGCAGCTATTCATCGGATGACAGGTAGGTTATGGTTTTCCCCTATCTAGACTATGTGTATATAGGCTATAACTGCATTAATTAGCATCCTTGGATGGGTTGTTATAGGTTGGTACCCAGACCTTGTCCGCCTTTCGTCCGTCTATTTCATACGTTGTTTGTAGTATTCGGGTAGTAATGTATATTACCTTTGTGGTCTTTTGTGGCCTTGTATTAACTCTGGAACATAGATGGTGGGCTATTTGGGAATGTCCGCGAGTCCCGGACATAGAGATTATCCTTTTAGGCTAGTTATGTCTTCTGAGTAGCTATTGGGCCTGTGCAGGGCTGATAGGAATTGTTGTGAGTCATTGGGCTACTTTTATATTTGTGTGCGAGCATATCATCCATGAAAAAGGTTTTCCCCTGCATGTTTTACTACAATTTTGGCTGTGTGCCACTACTGACAGTTTTCCTAAATTTGCATGGCCCTCGGAGCTCGTTTTTGGTACTGTAATTGATAGAAAAGGGGATTTTTGGATGTTTTCGCACTGATTTTATTACTGATACTAGTCTCTGCGGGGCAGAGCACCAGACTTGATTTTATTACTGATACTAGTCTCTACGGGGCGGAGTACTAGACTTGATTTACTACAGCTTTAGACCCGGTTATGCCCGGGCACCCTTGGAAGGGGTTTTGAGGCATTTTCTACTACTTTAGTCCTGGATAGGGTCTGGGCATGCATACTTGAGACTGGGTCTCTATCTTGATCCCGGACTTGCTTCCGGATGACATGTCTTGATACTGAGTTTTAGTATGGGGTCGGGGACCTCCATGGACCTTGCCACTCCGGGCCTGGGGCTTCGGGGTGCGTGCACCGGATGGAAGGGTATACGGTGGAGTAGAGGTATACAGGCTGAGTCCTTCCATGGAACCTGCCTGCTGGGCTCGATTGGCACCGGAGGAGGTACATACAGAGGTTCTATTTCATATCATATCATATCATGCATTGGATTCCACCGTTGTTTGCTGTGTGTTCAGTGTACGCTCCGGTAGTATGGGATGCCGGAGGGTTTGCTTTCACTTGATTGTGTTCCTCGGTTGTATGGGCGGCCGTTGGGACTGTAGGTAGACTATATTTACTCATGTTTTTACTTAGAGCTTGTCTTGGCACCCGGTTCTTGAAAGATTAGTGATGGCTAGCCTGTTGAGTCTTTGGTTGTGGGATTTTTTATTATTGAGAGGGCTTTGGAGTCCTACCTTATTGAGGAACTTTTGTGTGGCCTTCTGAGCAGAGTGTGAGACTCTGGTTCTATTCCTGTGGGAAGCTGAGTGGTATCTCTCGGTTATTGTGGCCTAGTTATTTCATCCTAGGGTTGTACTTGTGAGGTGATTCCCTGGTTATGCTATCATATGATTGGATTGGTGTTATGATTTCCTTTTACTGGTTGATTCCATTTTGAGTATGTTAGACTGCTCTCCGTCTTTTCCTTCCACTTGAGGTTACCGATATACCGCTATTTTCTCAACTCTCTCTCTACTTACTTATATTGTTGTGCAAGGACTCCAGGTGCGTTCTCCTTTCTTTCACCTGTGATTCTGTGTAATTGTATCTCTGTGCTAGCATGTGTTACTTGAAGCACTTTGTTATGGATGATCTGTGCTAGCTCCTTGTGCCTTGCTTATTGCCTCAGTGACTGCTTTCTTGCTATCTGTTACTTACTGCTTTTATATCTTATATGCGCTCAGTCGGTCTATGATACCTACTGAGTACCCGTGGTTTTGGTGCTCATACTACACTTCTGCACTTTTTTGTGCAGATATTACCTGAGCTTTCGCTGTTGATCACGTTGGAGACTCGTGCAGCTTTTGGATCTTTGAGTCTAGGGTAAGCGCCTGACGGTCGGGGCTTGTCGACATCTCATCTGTTGTACTGTTGCTCCCTGTGCTTTCGGATGCAATTTATGTTGTATTTTGTTACTACTAGCACTTTTATTCTATTAGAAACTTCTGTACTATTGATACCAAGTCTTGGGGTTGGTGTAGTTTCCTTTATGTATTTATATTCGAGTTTTGCTTCCGCTTATTTCTGCTTGCTGGTGCGTTTTGGTTAGGTAGTAGCCCATTAATAACCGTTCTGGGCTACGGGAATTGGTTCGCCTACTGGGGGGATTGTAGGTGCCATCATGACTTGAGAAATTGGGTCGTGACACTCTAACTCTCTCAAGGAAGTTCAAGTGCACACATGTCTAACCATAGTCTTGCCCTTCATGTAAATCGCCAGTAATGTATGGTGGCCAAGCACAGAATCACTGAGGACTTGCAGATAACGATGTTGGCTAGATCTAAGGTGAGGATTTCATTTGATTGAAGTGGCTACACCTCCCTAATTCTCTTTGTTATAATTTCAAACACCACTCACATTTTTTAAATTTGACTTCACCTTATTTCTCCCTCACACAACCCAAGCTTTTCCCTTTCAAAATATTTTTTTATCATTCAATCTCCTTGTAACACCTTCATTTTGTAGCATCCATTCTTTTCTTTTCATTTTTCTCATTAGATTTTGAAGCAATTTTCAATTCAACATATGGTGCTACCTTGCACTAGAAGTGCAATCCTTTTCTTCTCCACATTAATCACATACACCCCCAAACTTAGGCATTTGCCTATGTTGTCTTTTCATTCCCCCCCCCCCCTCAAACTTAGGCTTTTAACCTACGTTTTACCTTCAAGCAACTAGGGAGGATGGGTTCCAAGATAGAGGTTCCAAAAATGTTAAGGTATTAAACAATGTTCAAAAGAACGGTCACAAGCTCAAAGGGGTTCACTAGAATTGATGTCGAGGGAAGTCATTTGGGTGAAGTGGCTATAAAAAAGGGCCTAACATCCTTTTCCAAGCTTGGTCACACCTAGAATTTCACCTTGAATCACATTCGGGGTAAGTTCTAGATGACACATATGCACAAGAATAAAGGTAGAGCCTCATCGCACAAGGCATCATGCCACAAGACTTCTTCACACTAGTCTCAAGATCAATTAGGACAAATGACTTTTGACAAGCTATTCTGAGTTCATTACACACTCGTTTATGAATCGATCAAGCCAAACTGAGAGTGTGCAAGTCATGATAAGAGAATGTTTTCCTCAAAAATTCATTTTCCCTCTTTTCTTTCCTTTTCAAAAACGTCTTGCCAAAAAAAAATAGTGGGTCCA
Source organism: Jaltomata sinuosa (assembly GCA_003996215.1). NCBI lineage: Eukaryota > Viridiplantae > Streptophyta > Magnoliopsida > Solanales > Solanaceae > Jaltomata > Jaltomata sinuosa. The sequence continues at coordinate 56,348 of QJPP01000308.1, read as the reverse complement.
TTTCGCGACAAGCACATTACAAACTCAAATTAAACTAAAACTTTGCATTTTCTCTTAAGAAAGTTTCCTCTCAATCTATCATAAGGAAACACCAACCCGGTTCGACACAAAAACAAAAGAAGAAAAGAAAAAGAAAATAAAGAAAATATTTTGCTTCTTGGGAAAGAACCGTGATATTAAGAAAACCCTCAGAGTTTATTGCTAAACTACAATTAACAAGGCGATAACCAATTTTTACGCGTCATGAGTCTTTTGAAAAATAAGCCTCAGCGTAGGCTCTTAGCATATTTACAAGTCACGAGTAGTGAAATAATAGGGCATGTAAGACTAACTCGGCAACACAATTAAAAATCAAGCCCGACGAGGGCATAATTAAGCTCAAAAACATAATAAAAAGGCCCGGCAAGGGCAATAACATCACATCATCCAACATGCCCGACAAGGCCAAATAAAAATCTAGCAAAAAGAGAATAAAATGTCGGTCCGGCAAGGGCAATAAAATATCTCATCAAGCCCAACACGGGAACCCAACAATCATATCAAATAATAGCACCCCCCATAAAAAAACATTTCCTTCAATGCTTTAAGCTCAAATAAAGGAAAGGAGGGGTGCGATAATTCCCTGTAGGGCTATGCCCTATCACAACCATCTGTAGCCTTTCCACTAGGACCTGCACCACCCTTTTGGGAGTGCATTGTAGACGTGGATTCCCTGAGAACCTACTAAAAGTATGGGTTCTCATCATCATCTAGCTCTGCATACTCAGCACTAGGGAGCACAGCCTCATTCTCTGCAAAAGCTGCAAACAAATCATCCATAGGGCCGCGAGAGTGACGGGGTTAAGGCAAGGTGCTCAAATATTCCTCTTGAACTGGAGCTTTTCCTTTCGCTTTGGCCACATACTTCTTGAGTTCCCTCATAGCACCCTTAATGGTATCTACCCATTGGCAAAGCTTGGTAACATTCTCCATAACTCCCTTGACTGCTCTCTTAACAGCTGCTTCAATCAAACTAGGCAACTTTTGTTCAAATTCCTTCAATTGCCTTTCATGGCTATATGTTTTGTCAACCATATCATGTAGGCCACTTTTGTTCAAAGTCCCTCTAGGTGGAATAGATGTGGGGGTATGTGACTCAGAAGAAACTTGAGAAGGAGTTGAGGCATTAGCTTCAGCATCTAACTCATCCACCTCAACCTCGACTGATGTCTCCAACCTACATCTTTTGAATCTAGGGGCATCCATGTCAGTCTTCTTATCAAGATCCAGCACTCCCGAGGTGAGAGTTAGAGTATCACAGCTTAAGAAAGGGATGCCTGCATTGGCACATAATTTGCTGATGAGAATAGGGAAGGGGAAAGCATCACCACTCCTACGATCCTTCCTCTTGATCACCAAGGCAATAATTTCCCCAAAGTTAATGTGATCCCCTACCATGATTGAGGCTACCAGAATTGACCCATCATGGGTGACCTTTTGATCATTCTGCGATGGGAGGAAGTGAGAGCGAACAAAATCATACCATAGTCAAGCCTCAAAGTACAGAGTCCATCGTGATATGTTACCCCCTAAGGTAACCCAGAGAGGTGTATCACGAGTAATAATTGGCGCTGCCTAGTCAAGAGGCTTGTTTGACAGTCAACTTGGCCATGAGTTCAGGTGCAGGCTCAATGGGTGTGTCCTAGTAGACAGCATTGATAGCAGCGGGAGTGATATGGACCTTTTTACCACGAACAGTGACTGATTCCAAAGGGGGAATGGTCTCTGCTCCCCCTTTATGGCCTTTGGGATCATGTGTGGCTTGGTATGAGGCAAAGAACTCCTAGACTATCTCCTTATAATAACTTCTGAGAACCTCCTGGAATTGTTCCCACTGTCTGTTGGCAAACTATTTTGGGATGTTGGGGAGGTTATCCCCCACAGCTTCCAGATTTAAGCTCTGCTCAGTGTTGAAAGATCTATCCTTGTCACGGTTGTAAATAGCCTTTTGGCCTACAACCCCAAAGCAAATTTTTGCTTCTTTAGCAGCTGATGGTTTCTTTTGTTGGTGCCCTATGTTTCCCCTGCTAGAAGACATGTTCTACAATGGAGATTTATGAGTCCAAAAACTAAAGAAAAATCTTTTTGTGTTTTTAACATATGTGAAAGAAAAGATTAAAAAGAAGTTAACAAACTAAAAAGGACAGAATGCAATGAAGTAGAAAAATAAAGTAGGTGAATGATGGCTCATGCGGACCACGTGCGAACTGCACTAGACAGAGTGCGTATTGCACGTGACTTCGCACAAGCTAACAAAAGCCTAGAGGGATTTTTGTACTGGGGTGCGAAGCTGGTGTAATTTGCATAAGCCAAAGTGTGTGTCGCACCACACTTTACATCTCCAAAGAGTGTGTTGGACGCATATTTTCACAAGATGCGGTGCCTTGTGCGTTTTGCTTATCAAAATCTGCGCACCACATGCAAAACGCACAACAGTACAGTTGGAAATTTTTTGGTTCCTTGTGTTTTTGTGAATTACGCATGTGATTCATAGAGCAAGATTTGCATTAAGCACTTGGCATCGAGCAGCAAACCACAATTTAAACACTAGGGTCAGGCATAATATGACCCAATAAAATCATTCGGGTACTCAGACTTCTCCAGGATTCTATTAACACAATTAAAAAACAAAAGAAGACTCAACGACTTCCCTTAAGATGGATGTTACCCCGTCTATCATCGGGAACATCAAGCCTTCAATTGCAACAATTGGGAACAAAAGTTCAACAAAAGTTTCTACCTCCCCGCACAAGAACATACACCCGACAAAATTGTTCACAAAAGTTCATGGGTATACGAATATGAACAAATTTCAACCCCAGTCATCAATTCCAAATTAGGGACTCAAAAAATTTGGATCTCACCCAAAATCAACATGGCAATTTAAACAAGCATGCTTCACAATATGAGTTTCCAATCAACATAAAAACATATATTTAACATCAAAAAACTTACCACAAGTGAATATTAAGCAAAGAGAAGAAAAAGTTGAAGATTTTGAAGGTGCAACAATAGAGACCTATAATTTTTGCCCGGAGAACCAACGGCAGTGGTGACAGGCGGCAGCGGCACAAGAGTTTAGGTGAGAAGGGGGAGAAGATTTTGGGAGAGTTTAAGGGATTTGTGGAGGTTTTTGAGAGAGAATTGAGAGAATTTTTGGAGAATTATGAGAGAATAAAGTGAGGGTGGCGATTTAAGGAGAGAAAAAGAAGAGAAAAGGTCACCAGGTCGCTCTCCGGGTAGGGTCATGTCGGTCAATCTAAAATTTAAAACTTACCTTGGTGCGCTTGGATGTGTGATTCACACAAGCTCTTGTGCAGACCGCATGTCACTCTGCACCTAACTTTTTTCATGCTCAAATCTTGGCCTGACTTCTATTAAGATATGCAACAAAGGTGTGACGCGCACATGGGCTTGTGCGGAATGCATAGCGCAGCCCATGTCGCCTCTGACTCAATATTTTTCTTCCAGTCTTCTGTTTTAGGATGCGTTAGGCCGTGCAATGTGTACAATTGCTTGTGCAAACTGCACGGTCCTCCGCACGCCTCTTTTTGCCCTATTTTTCTACTTATTCATTTTTCTTCTCCATGCATTCCTAAAACAAACCAAAAACAACAAAAAGGTAAAGAAAAACAAAGCAAAATCACTTGGGTTTCCTCCCAAGAATAGCTTGATTTTACGTTGCGGCTCGATGATGGTACCTCAACCTTAGTCATTGTCATATAGCAAGCCAATCTAGTTGGTGTGTCCGTACCTCAAGAAGAGGAATTGCTCCTTCAACATCCTCAAAATATCATCATAATGCCGACTTGGCAACTCTTCAAATTTGGGCATCTTGCCCATTTCACACTCCTCAAGGGCATGATCAAGCGTTCCCTCAACATCTATCACCGAGATCACCCGCATTTCATCTGTAGGCCTTATGGGTTGGCATATGTTGAATGTCACTACCTCGCTTCCAACTCAAAATTTGAGTTCATCAAGCTCAAGATCTACAAGTGCTCTCCCCATGGCTAATAGTGGTTGCCTCAAGATGATGGGCACCTCAACATCTACTTCACAATCAAAGATCCTAAAGTTCACCAGGAGAATAAACTTGTCGACCTTCACCAATACGTCAAAGAGGATTCCTACTGGGCGCTTAATGGACCCATCATCCATGAGTAGATGCATAGATGCAGGTTTGGGTGTACCCAATCCTAACTTCTTGAAGATCACTAGAGGCATCAAGTTGATGCTTGCCCTTAAGTCACACAAGGCCTTATGAAACACAAACAACCCAATAGTACATGGTATAGTGAATGCACTCGGGTAATCCCATTTCTTAGCAACATTGTTTGTCATTACAGTGCTACAGTTGTGTGATATCTCAACAGTGCCCACATCAATAATCTTTTTTTTCTTGAGCAACTCTTTCATAAATTTAGCATACCCCGGCATTTGTGTTATGGCTTCAACCAAAGGAATACTTATCAAAAGCTTGTTGAACATGTCAACAAATTTATTGAATTTGTGCTCTTCCTTCTTCTTATTTAGCCTTTGAGGGTATGGAGAAGGTCTCTTAGGTAGTGTGATCGGCACACTTGGCACAATGGTAGGGTCCTCCTCAATTCCAATAGCCACTTGGGGAGGAGATTCACCTCCTCCCTCTCATCATCAATATCAACATCCACCGGGACGTTGGGTACACCAAGCTTCACCCCAACTTCTGGTTCTACAATATCTTTATCACGCTTATCCTCTTCTTCATTATCACACAGCTCTACAATGGGGTCAACACTAGGCTTCTTCACTATAACAGTTGGCTTATTCGCAACATCCACAATAGGTTTTTCCCCTACACCACTCATTCTTCCATTTCTAGTGACAATAGCCATAACATGAGTATCATTTTTAGGATTAGTTGTGGTGTCACTAAGGAGTGTTCCCTTCATTCTCGGAATCATTTGAGTGGATAGATGGTTCATTTGAGCTTTAAGATGATTGATTAAGGCCGAATGAGAGCTCACGGTTTGATTAAGGGTTGAAACTTCTTTTAAGCTCAGTAACCCCGATAGTTGTAGTTTCTACCTTCTTTAATACTAAGGATAACATGTCCTTAATCTTTGAGTGCCCAGGATAGCTTGTGGTGGGTTGATATAAATAATCCAACTTGTTTGGAGGTATGTAAGGATAAGATCATAAAGGTACCACCTCTGAGATTGTTGGCCATAGACTTATTCATTAAGTTCAAGGATCTAAAGAAGCTTTCTAGCAAGACATTGTTCGGCAATCCATGGTTAGGATACAACACGAGCTTTTTCTTGAATCTCAACCATTCCTCATGCAAAGGCTTATTGGGAAGTTGGCGGTAGTTGGTAATTTCATCCCTCAGTTGCATCATCCATGATGGAGGGAAGAATCTAGTAGGTAAAGCATTTACCAACTCAGCCCAAAAGGTGATTGACCCATCCAGCAATTCCTCCAACCAAGTCATGGATTCCCTCGTTAGAGAGAAGGGGAATAGTTAAAGTTAGATAGATTCTTTGGGTATGTTTTGGAAGATAAACGGTGGCATATTTCCACAAAGTTGTGGATGTGCCTATTTGCATTTTCGTGAGCTGCTCCTCCAAACATCCCCTTTATTTAAATCAGATGGAGTATTGTGCTAGTATTGTTGAAAACCACATTTCCAATCGTGAGAGGTAGGCATATTGCACCTACTCTCACTTGAATCGTGGGTTCATTGGCCTTATTCATGAACCCTTCAAGACTTACGTTGACACTTTCATTGTCGCCCACTTTGCTCATGGGCTACCTAAGCAATGGACAAAAATAACAAACAAAATAAAAGGACAAACACTCCACAAGGTGATTTCAATTCACAATCAAAAAGGTTATTCAAACAAAATTCCTCGACAACGGCGCCATTTTTTATAACACTCAAGTGTACTCTCCTAGATGGAGGCATCAACGATCATTAGAGCAAAACACATTTATATATTTCCGATGGGAGTCGAGGTTGATCCCACAGAGAATCGGTGACTAGCCAAGTCAATTGTAAAGAAAAGACTTCACAACGAGAGTAGTTTGCTTGCAAACAATAAAAGTAAAGGATTGGGGGAGAATTGGGAAATCTGTCATAATTCACAATTTAAAGTAAGTCAATAAAGTAAAAGCGGGAGTAAATAATGAAAAAGGATGACTAGGGATGTGTTTCAAATGGATCTCGAATACGGGTTAGGGTGCTTGCTCATTCATAAATATTCTCACTAAATGACATGGATAGCATTAGTTTTAGGCATGCTTGTTAATCTCTCAGTCAAACAATCATATATCCAATAGTTTTTATTCAAACATCGTTGTTTAGACAATAGCCAACCAACATATACTTGGGAAGGTCACACTATTTCTAGCTTAGACCATTAAATGGGTATTTTCAGTGCATTGAGCTATTTCTAGTCTCAATCTAAGTGGAATCCCAAGTACCCACTAGCAATTTTACATTCAAAATTATAAACCCCTTTTGCAAGCAAGAACACAATCAAGTGAGGTAAATCAATGTTTGCAACCATCAATTTTAGAGTAAAAATATGGTGAAATTACTAGACCCATGTAATATTAGCAATTATTAACACAAATAAGCAACACCCATACCCATTTATCAAGCACCTATTATCAACACATCCCTAGACAAGAGATTTAGCTACTCATGATAAAGGAATAAAGAACAATACCAAATGGGTAAGTACAATTCCCTCTCATTCAAGCTAAATATTCAATATCCAAGCTTAGTTTTTACAAGAATGGTGATTCCAAGAGTTAGGAAGAAGGAATTGGGGTGAAACCCTTTTCTTCTTTTATTGGAGAGAAAACTTTCTCACTACTCAAAGCTATTCTAAAAATTTGTTCAAAAACACTTCAAAACTCTCTAAAAATGTCCCTGAAATGGGTTTTAGAAGGTTCCCAATTCATCATACAAAGATGGACAAAAATGCCCTTCGAGAGCCATGTGACGCAACGTGTGGTTAACATGACACAATGTGCATATGACAAAGCTCCACAAATGTGAACCAGAGACTTCTGTCGATCTTTAGTCTTCGTGCAAAGTGGGGTGTAGTTCGCACTAGGCAATGTGCGCATGGCACAACGATTGCACCCCTTAAAAGATTCTTTAGCTAATCTTGAGCTTTATACGGTGGGAGGTTTCGGACTGCACCTCATGTTGTGCATGTCGCGCGAGGTCCGCACCTCTCGGAATAATCTCCATCTCATTCAATCACTTCACACTTTAACTCCTTTTCAACTCTTTTGGATCTAATTCCTTGTTTTTCACCTTAGGACAGAAGTACCTGCATTCATGTCAATAAAGGCCATAAGAACCTCTAAATCTCATCAAAATATAGCAATTATTTATGATTAAAGGCTCAATAAATTGGTAGATTACTGACTTATCAATTACGATAAGTGTAAGTCAATAGTTGAGAAGTATCCCTCTTATTCTTAATGATAGTGCCCTACATAATGTTTCTTAGTTCATGCTCCCATTCCTTTAGGGATTTTTATTTATGATGTGGTAGGTGGTAGTGAAGGAAGCTAGGTAAAGGCTAAGATAGGAGAAAGTGGATGTTCATTTAGTGGTGATTATAATGTGATTGTGTCATCTAAGCTTATAAGTGTGGGTGAAATGCTAGATAGAGATTAGTTATGTTTAATAGTTAGATGAAATTATTGTGTATGACTCCTTCTAGAGGTACGTGAAGCTATTGATTATTGGGATGCTCAAAAAGATACTTAGATAGTTTTAGCATCAAGAAAGCTATGAAGTGAATATAGTGATAGGCCTGAATGTTGTGTTCAAATATATGTGAATGATTGAATTATGTGACTAGTGACTTCTGGTTGAAGCTCGAGAATTGGTTGATTTAAAGTTATAAGAAAAAGTAGTATTCTTGGGAGATAACTTTAGATGCCAAAGATTTGGTCAAATTTTAGGACAAACCTATGAGCAGATCAATGTAATAAAATGTACGTTTCTAAGGGAAAATAAAAGATAAGATCCCGTAATTCATACTAGCATGATAGCTTTAGGCGTAGCACTTTGTGCCTTTGAGTTAGGCTTGAACATGGTGAAAGCATTCGGGTAGACTCAGACTTAACTAGCTATATGTACCATTGTGAGAATTACAAGTTGTAAATAATAAAGTGTAGTACTTAGAGGAGGTTATGTGGTTGAAAAGTGTTGCTAAGCTTGAAGGTTGTCAATCATACCATTTAAATCGAGAGTAGTCCAGTTCTTACTCACTGCCCAACGAACTCATGTTTCATGTCTTATAGCTTTAGATCAAATGAGACTTATGTCCAAGTCTATGTCATTCGTACTTTATGAACCCAAGTCAAATTATTAGTGCATTCAGGACATGTTAGTGTTTCCTATTTAGAGGGCTCATATTACTCGTGCCCACGATACTTTCCTCGGAATGTTATGAAAATCTTTAAGAGGAGCATGTCTAAGGAAATTATCCTACTTTACATATTTTATTCTATGAACTCATGCTTTATGTCATGTTTATGCTAGTTTCATGCACTCATAGCTCATGCTAATATGATCTTTCAAAGTTTGTGTAACGACTCGGTCCATCGTTACCGTTAGTTTCATCGTGCCAAGTTTTAGAGTTAGAAAACTCTAGGTTTGGGAGTTTGATTTTTGGGCTAGGTTAGCCTCGGCCAGTTTTGAAGTGAGGTAAAGTCTAGGAAAATTCGGGTAAAGATGGGTTAGGGTGTCTTGGATTGAGCTAGTTTTCCATGTAGCCAAGACATAAAGAAGTCCGGGGGACTTTTCGGAATCACATTTAGGTAAGTAGAACTCCCGGAGTCACGTTCGACCTGAAGGGGTTGTTTCAGGACATCGGGGAAAACAGGTGTGTTGCAAAATAGCCAAAACTGGCAGATTTCCAAATTTTCTATCCATGATGAGCGCGGTCACACGCGATAGCGGCCACCATTATAGCAGTAGAAATTACCTCTATAGCAGCGGTTAAAAGGCGGTCAACCTACTTAAGACCGCTATAGCAGTGGGCGACCGCTATAGCAGAGCGGGAACCGCTATAGCAGGCCGATGGGTTTTTAATGCAAAAACAGCTCCTAAAACATTCAGTTTTTTTCAAGTTCATTTTGGGAGAAGGGCTAGGTGATTCTAGACATTTTTCTTCCTTTCTCCGTCAAAATTCTTCCCTAAGGTAGGGTTTTCGTTCCCCAATCTTTGTATTACATTTCCTATGTGGTAGAATTGCTAGGAGGGAATTTGGGGAAGGTTAGAATAACCTATGGATGGTGGAATTCGGGGAGGGAAGGGGATTCTAAGCATGTGAGTTCTTGGGTATGGATTAAAGTACATTATTATGATCATAGGTTGTTTAATTCCCTGTTTTATCCATAAATGATGATAGAACTAGGACAATTAATGGTTAAAAAGCCCAGGAAAGGGGTGGGATAATCATGGGTGGCCTGGAGTTTGGGGATTTAGTATAATCTGGGTAATGTACAGGCCTTGGGTGTTAACTATATGTCCTGTGTGTTGTTTTTAGACCAAGAACGAGAGAGGAATCCGGAACACGGGAAAGCTCAGGTCGAATAGAGCTTGGAACATTTCATGGTAGGTAATGGCTTATGATTTTCTGTGAATGTGTATATTCATGTACTCATGTCTAAGTAATTGTATGCATTACATTGCTTAGGGAAATTGTGTGGAATGTCTAGATTCCTGTTTACAGTCTGTGATTGAATGGTTTTACTTCTTGCTTTTACAAGTTGTGTATGTTCATACATTGACTGTGGTTTTTTGACATTCTGTTGGCTCGAGTACCATGCCTGATACGGGTATAACACATGGTTGTCATGGGTACCACGCCTTGTACGGGTATAACATTCGGTTGGCACGGGTACCACGCCTGGTACGGGTTTACTTTATTACATCTTGCATAGTTTCATTGACTATTGTATTGCATTGGTTGATATTGGTTCCGTGAGTGGACCAGGTTGTTTTATTGAATGTGATACTTGGTATTGGTTCCGTTAGTGGATCAAATTGTCTAGTTAAAAGTGCTATTGATGGTGGTCCTTGAGTGGCCGGGAACTTGTTTAACTGTTGTGTTGGTCTTGGGTTAGGCCGGGTTGAATCATTACATGGTATGTGTCTAGAGGGGATTCCAGGGTGAGTTTGGGATATACTAAAGGGTATAGTTAATGGATCATGTTCGTGGTATAGAACTGTAAGAGATGGATTTCATGCTGGGACAAGGTAGGTAGAGACTTGTAGTCTAGGGCTTGTATACTTGTTGCATGTTTTCCATATATTTACTTATATATGTTGTACTGTTATATATACTATTTACTTGGAAACTGGATGATGATCCTAACAGTACATAATGGTGGTGTACTGATACTGCACTTGTCTCTCTTTTGGCGAGTACAGGAAATCTACCAGCGATTGAGATGAGACCTCGCATCTAGCATCGGCGATTTCTGACTTTCAAGGGTGAGCTGCTTGTTTCGAGCTACCTTGGGTTATCTTAGAGTTTTAGTCCATTTGTTTTGGACTTATAACTATTTCATTTTGTCTTTTGGGGTTGCATCCCCGTATTCTAGATATTTGGTATTGATGTTTGGTACAATGACTTTCAGTTCCTAGGACGGATTTTCCGCAGGATAATAATTATGTTTAGCTATTGAATTGTTTGATTGTTAGTTTAATTTTTGCTTGCTGGTTTTAGGTTGTTAGTCTAGGCAAGGGTTGAACTCTATTGGTTCGCTCATCCGGAGGTTCGGTGGGTGCCACTCACGACAGGTTGGGTCGTGACAAAAATGGTATCAGAGCCTAGGTTTGTTGATCTCGTTGTACCAAAAAGGTCTAGTAGAGTCTTGCGGAATGGTGCGGAGACGTCCATACTTTTCTTCGAGAGGCTATGGGGATTTAGGAAAAACTATCTCTTCCTTCTTTCCTTCGTGCTATAACTCGATTCCAATTGGTATTTGGTGATACAAATTGGTATCTAACCTCGTTCACTCTTCTGTTCGCAGATGGTTACTATAAGGAATAATAGAGCAAGGTCAGCGGTCCCAGCAGCGGGCCCGACAGTTCGCGGTAGAGATAGGGGAAGGGGTAGGGGATGAGCTGGAGCCGCACCTGTCAGGGGTGCAGTTCGAGCTGCTGCTACATGTGAGGTAACCCCTCCCCCACCTTAAGATCATGTGGCTAAAGATGTAGAAGAAATGGTTGTAGAGGATGGGGGGTCTCAGGAGGAGGCGGCACCGGTTGGGGGTGCGGGCCTTCCTATTATGACACCAAAAGCTTTTAGGCAGGCGTGGGATATTCTGAGTGGGTTTGTTTATGCTGGAGCTATACCCGCAGCTTATGCAAATCAGGCCTTAGATACTCAGCCAGCGGTTACTACTACACCAAGGATGGATGCAGCTTCGGGCACAAATGATCTCCTCAGGCCAATGCTAGGCCCAGTGATGACAGGTAATGAGCATGAGATGCTGACTAAGTTCCTTAAGCTGAAACCTCTGATGTTTCAGAGTACAGAGAAGCAGGATGCCTATGAGTTCATCCTGGATTGCCATGATAGGTTGCACAAATTGGGTATTTTACGTCAGCATAGGGTGGAGTTTGTCACTTTTCAGCTGCAGGGTGATGCCAAGTAGTGGTGAAGGTCTCATGTTGAGTGTTGGTCTTCTATTCTACCTCCACTGACTTAGGAGCAGTTCCACGCGTTGTTTCTAGAGAAGTACGTTCCCTGTACTTTGAGGGACCAGAAGAAGGATGAGTTTCTGAACTTAGAGCAGTGTAGTATGTCGATCTCGGCTTATGAGGCTAAGTTCCATGCATTGTCTTGTTTTGCTACACAGATGTTGGGTTCCAAGGAGGAATGGGTCCGGTTGTTTGTCAAGGATCTGAATAGTGATCTGCAGGTACTGTCAGTGCATATGACTTCTTCAGGAAAGGGTTTTAATGATGTGGTGGATTATGTGAAGAAGATTGAGGGAGTTAGGCAAGCGAGGCAGACTAAGGATTTAGGCAAGAATCCCCAGAATAAGGGAAACTATAGTGGTTCATACTCCCGGGGCTAGCATCAGCAGGATTATCCGGCCCGTCCTATTCAGTCAGCTCTTCCATCTACAATAGGTGGTTGTCAGAGAGCTCAGTCTTCAGCTCCTGGAGGCCAGAGAGCATCTTATACATCAGCTAGCAGACCTACTCTTGACCGTGGTTGCTTCCATTGTGGTGAGTTGGGCCACATTAAGAGGGAGTGTCCACATAGACAGACAGGTAATCAGGGTCAGCAGCAAACTAGAGCAGTGGTTCCGGCAGGCAGAGGCGGTAATGCTAGGGGTCGCCCACAGGGTGGGTGAGGTAATTTTCAAGGAGGATGGGGAGACAGAGGGAATGGAGGCACAGGCAGGGGTGCGGCGCAGTCGGCTCGGGAAGTTGCCCGGATTGTTGATCGGGAACATTGCTATACTTTTCCAGGAAGGACTGAGGTGGAAGCCTCAGATGCGGTGCTCACAGGTACTATTCTTATTTATGATAAAATGGCTTCGGTATTATTTGACCCAGGTTCCATATATTCCTATGTGTCTGTGAGTTTTTCTTTGGGGCTGGGTTTGACCTGTGATATCCTTGATTCCCTTATTTATGTTTCTACCCAGTGGGAGAGTCGGTGGTTGTGACTCAGGTATATCATGACTCTTCTGTTATTTTTGTGGGGTTACATACTTAGGTAGACTTGGTAATCCTTGATACAGCTAATTTTGATATTATCTTGGGTATGACCTGGCTATCTCCTTATCATGTTGTGTTGAACTGTAACACCAAGACTGTAGCTCTAGAAATTCTGGGCAAGGATAGGCTTGAGTGGGAAGTTGTTTATAGGTCTAAGCCAGTTAAGATAATATCGTTTATCCGGGCTAGAAAGCTAGTGGGGAGGGGGTGTCTAGCCTTCTTGGCTCATCTCCGGGATGATAGTGTGGAGTCTCCTCCTATTGATTCAGTTCCAGTGGTTTCTGAATTTTTAGAGGTGTTTCCAACGGGCTTGCCTGGCATGCCTCCAGACAGAGACATAGATTTTTGTATTGATTTGTAGCCAGGTACTCGTCCCATTTTCATCCCACCGTATAGAATGGCTCCGACAGAGTTAAGGGAACTTAAGACTCAACTGAAGGAACTCCTAGATAAGGGATTTATATGTCCTAGTGCTTCACCTTGGGGTGCCTCGGTCTTGTTTGTAAAGAAGAAGGATGGTAGTATGCGGATGTGCATAGATTATAGGAAGTTGAACAAGGTGACTATACGGAATATGTACCCTATACCCCGTATAGATGATTTGTTTGACCAGATTCAGGGTGCATCAGTGTTCTCAAAAATTGACTTGAGGTCGGTGTACCATCAGCTAAATATTAGACCTGAGGACATTCCGAAAACTGCTTTTCAGACCCGGTATGGGCATGATGTGTTTCTAGTAATGTCGTTGGTTTGACCAATGCGCCAGCAGCATTCATGAGTTTAATAAATGGGGTGTTTAAGTCTTACTTGGATTCTTTCGTTATCGTTTTCATCAATGATATTTTGATCTACTCTAAGAGTAGGGAGAAGCATGCTAATCATCTTCGTATTGTGCTGGATATCTTGAGGCACCAAAAACTTTATGCAAAATTCACTAAGTTTGAGTTTTGGTTGACTTCCGTGGCATTTTTAGGGCATGTAGTATCAGAAAAAAGGGGTGATGGTGGATCCCCAGAAAATTAGGGTAGTAAAGAGTTGGGTTCGGCCTAGCTCTATGACCGAGGTGAGGAGTTTCGTTGGGCTCGTAGGGTACTACCGGAGGTTTGTTAAGAAGTTTTCTTCTATTGCTACACACCTGACCAGGCTGACACAGAAAGAGGTACCGTTTGTGTTGTACGACTAGTGCGAGGAGAGCTTCCAAAAGCTAAAGATACTTCTGACCACAGCCCCTATTTTGTCCTTATCGGTTGAAGGTAAAGACTTTGTTGTTTACTGTGATGCTTCACATTCTGGTTTGGGTGTTGTGTTGATGCAGGACAAGAATGTGATAGCCAATGCATCCAGGCAGTTGAAGGTGCATGAGAGGAATTACCCGACTCACGATTTAGAGTTGGCAGCGGTGGTTTTTGCATTAAAGATCTGGAGACACTATCTTTATGGTGTCAAGTGTGAGGTATTCACAGATCATCGTAGTCTGTAGCACGTTTTCACCCAGAAGGATTTGAATTTGAGGAAGAGAAAATAGATGGAGTTATTGAAGGATTATGATGTGATAATTCAGTACCATCCGGGTAAGGCTAATGTGGTGGCAGACGCATTGAGCCGAAAAACTATTAGCATTGGTAGCTTGGCTTGTTTGGGGGAGTCTAAACGACCATTGGTTAAGGAGATTCAGTCTTTAGTGGCCAAGTTCATGCACTTGGGTGTTTCAGATCAAGGTGGGTTGTTTTCCAGCATTGAGGTCAAGGCCACCTTCATAGAGGAAATAAGGCAAAACAGTTTCAGGATTCGAAACTGGGTAAGTTGCGAGGTAAGGTAATATCTGGGGAGTCAAGAGATGTCATGTTAGACTCTGGTGGAGTGTTGCATTTCAGGGAGAGGATTTGTGTTCCTCGGGTTGGCGATATAATTCAAAAAATCTTGACAAAAGCTCATGGTTCGCGGTACTCAATTCATCCGTGTATGACCAAAATGTACAGGAACTTGAGGCAGCATTACTGGTGGCCCGGGATGAAAAAGGACATAGTAGATTTTGTGTCCAAATGTCAGAACTGCTAGCAGGTAAAGTATGAGCATCAGAGACCTGCAGGACTACTTCAGAGAATGCTAATTCCAGAGTTGAAGTGGGAAAGGATAGCCATGGATTTCATGGTGGGTCTTCCCAATACATTGGGGAAGTACGACTCAATTTGGGTCATTGTTGATAGGCTGACCAAGTCCACTCATTTCATTCCGGTCATGGTATATTATAATTCATAGCAATTGGCTAAGATCTACGTGAAGGAGATTTAGAGATTGCATGGGGTACCATTGTCCATTATTTCAGACAGGGGTACGCAGTTTACTTATAAGTTCTAGGGCAAGTTACTTGAACAGTTGGGTACAGAACTCACTTTTAATATAGCCTTCCATTCTCAGACTGATGGTCAGTCGGAGAGGACGATTCAGGTACTAGAGGACATACTGAGAGCATGTGTAATGGACTTCGATGGTCATTGGGACAAGTTTCTACCATTGTGCGAATTCTCGTACAACAATAGCTACCACTCTAGTATCGATATGGCACCGTTCGAGGCCCTGTATGGGAGGAACTGCAGATCACTAGTTGGGTGGTTTGAGGAAGGTGGTGTGAAGCCTCTGGGCATAGATTTAGTGAAGGAAGTACAAGAAAAGGTAAGGGGCATACAAACCAAGTTGTTAGCTGCTTAAAGCAGGCAGAAGGAGTATGCAGGTCGCAAGGTCCGGGACAATGACTTTCCGGTTAGTGAGCAGGTATTGCTAAAGGTATCGCCAATAAAAGGGGTTATGCAGTTTGGTAAGAAGGTCAATCTTAGCCCTCGGTTCATCGGTCCATTTGAAGTGCTTGAAATTATAGGGCCAGTGGATTACAAGTTAGCACTGCCACCTAGTTTGTCGGGCGTCAATCCGGTATTCCATGTATCCATGCTCAAGCGATACCATGGGGATGGGGACTACATCATTAAGTGGGATGAAGTACTTTTTGATAAGGATCTTCGTTATGAGGAGGAACCAGTTTTGATTCTTGCTCGGGATGTCCGGAGGTTGAGGACAAAGGTGATTGATATGGTGAAGGTTTAGTGGAATCATCATCCTATTGAGGAAGCCACTTGGGAAACCAAGAAGGACATGCGGGACAAGTACCCTCAATTGTTTGAGGATTCAGGTACTACACTTCCTTCTTTTTATTTCCGTAATTTCGGGTTGATCGTTTGGGGATGAACGATGGGTTAATTGGTATCTATTGTAATGATCGGGTCCGTCGTTATGGGTAGTTCCATCATGCCAAGTTTTAGAGTTAGAAAACTCTGGGTTTGGGAGTTTTAATTCTAGGCTAGGCTAGCCTCGACTGGTTTTAGAGCGAGGTAGAGTCTAGGGAAATCCGAGTAAAGATGAGTTAGGATGTCTTGGATTGAGCTAGTTTTCCATGTATCCAAGACATAAAGGAGTCCGGAGGACTTTTCAGAATTGCATTTGGGTAAGTAGAACTTTTCGGAGTCGCGTTCGATGTGAAGGGGTTGTTTCAGGACGTCGAGGGAAACAGGTGTGTTGCAAAATGTCCAAAACTGGCATATTTCTGGACATTCTATCTGTGATGAGCACGGTCATGCGCGATAGCAGCCACCGCTATAGCGGTAGAAATTACCGCTATAGCGGCAGTCAAAGGGCGGTCAACCTCCTTAAGACCGCTATAATGTGACTGTTATAGCAGAGCAGGGACCACTCTAGCGGGCCGATGTGTTTTTAATGAAGAAACAGCTCCCAAAACATTCAGTTTTCTCAAGTTCATTTTGGGAGAAGAGCTAAGCGATTCTAGGCATTTTTCTTCTTTTGTCCGTCAAAATTCTTTCCTAAGGTAAGGTTTTTGTTCCCGAATCTTTGTATTACGTGTCCTATGTGGTAGAATTGCTATGAGAGAATTTGGGAAAGGTTAGAATAACTTAGGGATGGTGGAATTTGGGGAAGGAAGGGGATTCCAAGCATGTGAGTTCTTGGGTATGGATTAAAGTACATTATTATGATCATAGATTGTTTAATTCCCTGTTTTATCCATAAATGATGATAGAACTAGGAGAATTAATGGTGGAAAAGCCCAGAAAAGGGGTGGGATGATCATGGGTGGCCTGGGGGTTTGGGGATTTAGCATAATCCGGGTAATGTACAGGCCTTGGGTGTTAACTATATGTCCTGTGTGTTGTTTTTATACCAAGAACGAGAGAGGAATCCGGAACACGAGAAACTCGGGTCGAATAGAGCTTGGAACATTTTGAGGTATGTTATGGCTTATGATTCTCTGTGAATGTGTATATTCATATACTCATGTCTAAGTGATTTTATGCATTACATTGCTTAGGGAAATTGTGTGGATTGTCTAGGTTCCTGTTTATAGTCTGTGATTGAGCGGTTTTACTTGTTGGTTTTACAGGTTGTGTGTGTTCATATATTGACTATGGTTTGTTGACATTTGGTTGGCTCGAGTACCATGCCTGGTACGGGTATAACATATAGTTTCACGGGTACCATTTCTGGTACGGGTATAACATTTGGTTGGCACGGGTACCATGCCTGGTACGGGTTTACTTTATTATATATTGCATTATTTTATTGACTATTGTATTGCATTAGTTGATATTGGTTCTGTGAGTGGACCGAGTTGTTTTACTGAATGTGATACTTGATATTGGTTCCGTGAGTGGACCGGGTTGTCTAGTTAAAGGTGCTATTGATGGTGGTCCTTGAGTGGCTGGGAACTTGTTTAACTACTGTGTTGGTGTTGGTTTAGGCCGGGTTGAATCATTACTTGGTATGTGTCTAGAGGGGATTCCAGGGTGAGTCCTGGCTAGACTGAAGGGTATAGTTAATGGATCATGTTCGTGGTATAGAATTGTAAGAGATGGATTTCATGCTGGGACAGGTAGGTAGAGACTTGTAGTCTAGGGCATGTATACTTGTTGCATATTTTCCATATATTTACTCGTATATGTTGTACTGTTATATATACTATTTACTTGGAAACTGGCTGATGATCCTACCAGTACACAATGGTGGTGTACTGATACTGCACTTGTCTTTCTTTTGGTGAGTACAGGAAATATACCAGCGACTGAGACGCGACCTCGCATCTAGCACCGGTGATTTCTGACTTTCAAGGGTGAGCTGCTTGTTTTGAGCTACCTTGGGTTATCTTAGAGTTTCAGTCCATTTGTTTCGGACTTAAAACTATTTCATTTTGTCTTTTGGGGTTGCATCCCCATATTCTAGATATTTGGTATTGATGTTTGGTATAATGACTTTCAGTTCCTAGGAGGGATTTTCCGCAGGATATTAATTATGTTTAGTTATTGAATTTTTTGATTGTTAGTTTACTTTTTGCTTGCTGATTTTAGGTTGTTAGTCTAGGAAAGGGTTGAACTCTATTGTTTCGCTCATTCGGGGGTTGGGTTGGTGCCACTCACGATGGGTTGGGTCGTGACAGTTTGTATAAAGCCCTTCATGATGGTACAGTTCAAATTTGATTAGTGTTAATTCCATATATCCCGAGAGCATTATGTTCAATTAATTTTAGATGCTTTACTGCTACTTATGACCATCATTCGAGGAGGAATAATCTCAAGAGGGAGATATTGTAACACCTTAAGCTTTCAGGCTATGGTTTGAATCATTCTAGGTATGTAGTTAGACCCGAACCCAATGACTTTTTATTTGTATCTATGTGAAAAGGTCAATTCTTCAGTGTGCGAAGTGTATTGGATGTGAATTAAGATCATAAGAAACCTTTAGCACAAAGTTGAGTTGAAAGAGTTCCTACCGATTAAGTTTTTGTATAATTTTTTACTAAGGTCAACTTCAATCAAGAATTTCTTCCTAGTATATAAAGAGTTAAGTGTCCTAATACCCATCAAATTAAAGGTATCAGAGTCTAGTTTCTAACATCATCGACTGCTTGTCAATTTGAGGTTTGAGTAAAAAATATGCGCATTTTATTGAATATCTGCTGGTTGGGGCTATGGAAGCATGCCAGCCCAACTCCAAAACTCTAGAAAGATAAAATTTATCAGGTTGGGACTATGGTTGGCAAATCTCCCCAACCCCAAAACATTAAAGAGAAAATTTTCCGCAGGCTGAAAACTATGGGAGGCACACCATGCCAGCCCTGTTCCTAGAAGAATTTTTTTATCTCTTATTCTTTCACATATTCTTGGAGGGGTGTTTTAATACTTTTCTTAAATTAAAAACCCCTATCCATAAATTTTAAAAGCCCCGAAAGGGTTATTACTCAGAGAAGATTGAATCTTTTCCTCTCGTCTTTGCCAAAACTCAAGAGAAATAAGTTCTTTAAACAATACTAGCAAATTCAAGCAACGATTTTTTCAAAGTTCTCTTCCAAGTTCTTCATTCATGGTATGTAAGGCTAGTCTTCTGTGTGAAAACTCTGTTCTTCCCCATAAGCGTGATTTCAGTATTGAGTTTTGTTCATAAGTTCAAGTTTGGATTTTGATTCAAATCCTTATTGTTTAGTTTCTTGTCGCGGAATGAGAATCCCTAAATCCTCTACAGGAAATAGTAGAAACCTAATAGGTTGAATTCACATCTTGAACTTTAATCCTAAATCATGACCTTGAATTCAATTCAAAATCTTATGAATTTGTCTCAAGATTAGGAAGTCTATTTTATGAGTTACAAAAATTATCTCATGTTTCCTATGAAACTCATTGATTGATTTGAAAGAAAGACTTACAAACAGTTTTATGCATATTGTATTATTTTAAAAAAAAAAGAATGTTTCTTACTTTGAAAATTTAGTTAGCATGATTCTTAAAAAATTAGAGCGTCAGTCTTAACCAACAGTAATTTCATATAGTTTTGATCAAAGGCTCATCAACATATTTTTAGTACAGTATGAGAATATACAGTATTGGGAGGATTATTTAACATTGAGGTAGGTATGAATTTAGATAGCATGTGTTACAAAACTACATATACCAGCGTAGAATAGAATTGTGTTATTGATTTGCATGACTCCTCTATAAGCCCCTGGTACGGGCTCAGTTTGGATCCATAGTTCAGTTTTATTTTATGCCCAGGCAAAGTATTATAGAACAGCTCTCCCAGCCAACCGGGTTAGAGATTGAACATCATGAGCACACATGGTGTATGTCGGTTATAAGAAATTCTCCCAGTAGAAAATTAATTATTTTTAGATATATATATTTGGCACATGACCACCAACTTTATAATGTGTTTTATAATGCATTGCATACAATTTACTTGCATATTTTAGTTATTCAATTTCTCAATTGCATATTTCAGTCGTTCAGTTGCTCAGTTGCGTATTTTACTTGCTCAGCTGTTTAGTTACATACTTTAGTTATTAAGATTTAACAGATCAGTATTGTTTCAATTCATCTATGTTACATACAGTACACTCATGTACTTACACCATTTGGCACTGCATTGTTTCATTATGCAGATTCATGTACCTAGATTCGTCACCAGGCGTTTCATTAAGATACCACCTCTTCAGCCTGTGGTGAACCTACCTTGCATTTAGGGGACTTAGCTAGTTTAGCTTAATAGTTTAGTAGCTCAATTTATCGAATAAAGGTGACTTTATCCAGATAAACATTATTTAGTTTAGTCAGTATGGGCTTCATTGATCAGTTAATTCATCAGTCAATTCAGTTGTATTCAATTTTTATTTGACTTTATGTCTAAGTGTATAAAAGTATATTTTGACTATAATTTGAAAAAGTTAAATCTTATTACATGTTTTTAGAGCTTTCATTTATCTTTCAGTGTTAGTTCTAGTTGTATGTCAAATCAAGGGTACGCTTGGCTCAGCAATGACATCTGTGTTAATCTTGTTAAGGTGTAGGCTCGAAGCGTGACATCTAATCTTATAAAACTTATATGATTGCATACTGTTATATCATGTTATTATATAAGAAAGACAAATTTTATTATCTTGCAAATAAAAGTGATCGTCTCTTGATTGTTGCTACGAACAAGTCGAATGGACAATTTTTCTGCGACGATGATGTCGCAAACAAAGTGATTGTTACGAGTGTATTTGACTGAGCTCAAACACTCAACATGTCCAAGAGACATATGCTACGATCATGAAGATAGTATTGCCAATACCAATATTTTAGGAAGCAGGTATATAAGATTGGAATGCATCATTTACAAGATTAAAAGGTGTTTTCATTAGGGGGAGCAGCATACGTGTTGCACACTTTTTTCCTTAGCCTAAGTTTTGTCTCACTGCATTATATTGATAAAAATTTTAACGAGACAACAAATAATGCGTATTACAAGATCTGTGCACTCTTTTACCTTCACTAGAACATTTTTCCACTGGGGTATTCCTAGTAAAATTTAATGAGGCACATCATCTATGGACATCCAAGTGGAGCGTTATGAAATACCAACTCTGTCTCAATTTATGTGAAACCTTTCAAATTTCGAGATTCAAAGAAGTCTATCTTTGACCATAATATTTTTATATATCTTTTAAATATTTTGAAATGTCAATTATTGTGACTTATAGTAGCTTTGACGTAACTTCAAAATATATAAATTTTATTTCAAAAATTTAGAAGATTTCATGTCCTAATTCAAGATCAAATTTAAATTATTCGACTCTCAAAATTCAAATTGTGCCACATAAATTGAGATATCAAAAGTAATAGAAATTATGGTGATGTCTACAAACTCCTCAGAAGTTACTCCCACTACTCTTCTCCATGATGTATAGTTAATCTTCTACTATTCCTCATCATTATGAATTTAACTCTCACACCCTTTAACCTTCCCCATAATCTTCATGGTTAATATTATATTATGACAACATTTTGTATATTTTTATGAACACTATAAATAGAAGTATGAAAACTCATATCGTATACGGTTAAAGAATAGGAAAGCCCTTCTCTATTGTTTTCTCTCTCTAAATTTCTTGTCTACTATTATTACTTTTAGATTCATTTTATAACACGATTTGAATGTTTCAAGCATATACAAATAGACTATCTACACGTAAGGGAGTTGTATCTAAATCTGTTTAGTCACTATGACATCAGATAAGATTTCGACACGTAGCATTTATAAGGGTACCCCTTTACACATCAGCTTTTAAGGTTTCCTACTTCACCAAGTCATTTCTTCAATCTGCTTGAGGAAAAATAAATGAAAAACAATAAATCAAACAGCAAAATAAAAACGTATCAAATAAGACAAAAAAGTGCATCGTGACCATCTCATAAAATACCAAAGGAAGTACAAAAATACCCAACAAATAACCACATAAAATTCACTATAAAAGAAGTTTATACAATGACGATCTCATAATTTTTCTTTGTAAAAAAAATATTCTTCACTTTATATGTAACTTATTTTCTTATTTCCAAACAATATGGACTTTATTTGTACAAGTACAATAAAAGTCCATTTAGACATGTGATATAAAATCATGATTTGAAATCATTTGATATGAAGTTGATAGTTTTGTTTGGAAATACAATTTGAATTTTTTATGTTTTTTTTGTCATAATCATGAAAATTTCACGAGTTGTGAAAATTATTAAATTTTTCTCAGTTCTTATAAAATATTATCAAATGAACAAACAATGGTTCATAAGCCACTCCATTGATAAATCGCAAATCTCCATGTTTCTTTTATAAATAAATGTCAGCGATTACAAAATTTCAAGTACACATAAATTTATAAAGATTCACTAATCAATAACAATAGTAACTAATTATTCTTTAATATAATTCTTTCATATGGTACGACAATCTTCTGGCCAAGCATGAGTCTTTTTTCTTTTTGCAAAATTTAAAATGATGATTTTTTTTTTTACAAAATATAAAATTATGAGTCAAATTTTGTATTTAAAAAAATTGAAATCATGATTTTTTAAAGAATTTGGGATTTCATTACATGTACAAATGCTAGCTAAGAAAAGATTAGAACAATTTGTGTAGTAGTAGCTCTTATGTAAGATAAATGTACGAGTACTGTCGTGCTTACTATGGTTATGTCTATATATATACATATTTGATATGTATCTATTAATGCATGTATATATAAAAAGATTGATACAAAGAAACGTCTGAGAACAAAAAGGGGCTTTGTGCTTTTGTGAGTTTCAGTTGTGGGAGAGAAGAAAAAGAAAGAAAAATGGGAAGGGGTAGGGTTGAGCTAAAGAGAATAGAGAACAAGATCAACAGGCAAGTGACCTTCGCTAAGAGAAGAAATGGACTTTTGAAAAAAGCTTATGAGCTTTCTGTTCTTTGTGATGCTGAGGTTGCTCTGATCATCTTCTCCAATAGGGGAAAACTGTACGAGTTCTGCAGTAGCTCTAGGTATATGTTTAGATTTTACAAGCAAAAAAATTGAACTTTTGAATATATATTACGTGTAGCTATCTATATCTACTCATATAGTCCTTTGTTTTTCTCTCTCTTTATAGATTCTGTTTCCTTCTTGTTGTTTTGAGATCTAAATGTGTAAGATTGGAAATTTTGTGAGAAGTGATAAAGTATTTCTCTTTTTTCCTTTCTGTGGAGTAAATTTTCCATTTTTGTGAATATTTTGGAGTGTATAGGACTTTGTGCTTGTAGGTGTTGTTAGATCTGCAAGAGGAAACCATGAAAAGAAGATAAATTGCTATATCTATGCTGAGTTTCTGCTCTAAGGGTTGTGGTTTCTTGCTTGTTAGTCTCCTCCATTTTGTGTTCATTCTACTCATTCGATTGGCTTGTTTTCTTCTTCTTCTTTCCCTTTGACCTCTTCAACCAAACAGTGTTTTTCTCTTTGCAGCAAAGATGGTCTGATCTATTGCTTATTTATAAAGCTAAAACGTCTAATTACTTTTTCTTTTGGTCTGAATTTTCATTACCTTTAATTTAAAGAAGAATTTCTTGAACCTTATTCTGCTACAGTTTTAATCTTTCAACATCATGTTGTTGGTAAAGCTTAAGTTTTATTCTTCATCTTTAATTCGCTCGGCTGATTTTTTGAAAATTTTCCATCAACAAATTAGGGTTCACTGTATAATACATCAATATAGCTTTTGGATGGTGTTGCTCACAAAGTTCCAACCTTTAGGGTTTTTCCATCCCTACTTTTGTATCTTATCTGGACTTGCTTTTATTTTCTGGTTTGATCATTTACTTTTGATGGAAGCTCATCTTCAAGCTTGGATTCTCTGGTTTTCTTCTTCTTAATGCTTTTCCCTAGCATTTTTTTTTTTCACACCTAAAATTTACTAATTCAGTCTTCTCTCAGTCATTTTAATTTGCCATGAAAACTTGATTAGTTGGAATCTGATCTCTCCCTCTCTTCTTTTAAGAGAATTTCAGTTGATGATATCAGCTTATTTATGTAAATTGTTGATCTCTAAGTTCTCTTTTTTCTTTGATCAGTTGATGAAACAATCTTATATCCGGTTACAGTAGAAGACTTTTGGTTTAATAATTAGATCTTTAAAAAAATAAAAGTAGATCTATCAGAATGTCTTTCAAAATTGACTTTATGTGACTAGAAATATGGAGCTCGCGACAGTGAAAGGAAAAGTGACGGCAGCACCCCAAAAAAACATGTTTGAGATGAAGAGAAGTATTGGGTTGTGTCTGGGTCTGACTAAGAATTTGGAAATATCCAAATTCTCTAATTCTTTCAGAGTTAGAGAATCAAATACCAAGTTAAGAAGATGGAAAATGAGCATATTATCTTCATAAGAAAAACAAATACTTGTATTAGATAGTTTAATTTTTTTTTTGGATTTTCTAATTTTTTGTGTTGTGAGCTGAAGCATCATATGTTTGTGACAATGAACAGCATGCTCAAGACGTTAGAGAGGTACCAGAAGTGCAACTACGGAGCACCAGAAACGAATATATCCACACGAGAAGCACTGGTAAATGTTAATATTCCAACTACTTCTTCCACATAGTGAGTAGTCTTGCTATATTAGGACATAATTACTGTGTGACTGCTGTTAATTTCAAGAAAATTTCCATTTCTATATGTTAAAATGATTTTAGAAAAGCTATAGGGTGAGTAGCAATATTATCTAAAGGAAAAGATTCCACTCTTTTATACAAGTAACATGCAATTCATAACAAGATTAATATATCCTGCAATTATACTTATTTCATTATTTTGAAACTAAATATAGTGTTTAAAATTTATTAAGGCGATAAAGGAAAGACTATACACGGAGTGTTCATAAGTCCCAAAAAGTTTGCTAGCTGTTTAAGATATCCCCATCCATATATGGTGTGCTTTCCAAAGAAGTGGGTCGAAGTTCCGATTATCTTGCTTCTTCCGTCTTGTTATGTCGACTTCATAAAACCTGACTTAAATATAAAGAGCTTAGTTTGAGGAAACTATTGCGAAAAGTACACATCTAATTATGTTAAAGAAAAAGATTTTAAATTTAAAACATGTGTATTTTCATGAGAAATTGCACAAGTTTGTGCAGCTTAAATTATGTCTAATCACATGTTCACCTGAGGCATAATGCACGCGAGTGAAAGAATAAAATATTTATATGTTTTAATGCGGCACCAGTATAATATAAATTTCTTTAGGAGCTCTTAGACAACCAATGAGAAACAAGTGCATTCTCTATCGTGTTATACGGATAATTAGTTTATTCCTGCCAAGTAATACAAAATCATTATAAACACAAGACAGCACATTGGATCATATAGACTCCATGAGAACAAATTATGAATTTTTAAATTAAATTTCTGAAGACATTTGGATGTCTAAAGGCAAAGCTACAATATGGATGGCCGAAAATTAAGAGCCTGTTTGGATTGACTTATTTTAAGCTGTTTTTTTTAAGTTGAAAATTCCAGCTTTTAGCTTTTAGTTTTTTTTGCTATTTTGACCTAAAATTAAGTGTCTAGATACACTTTTTTATTTTACCCAAATACTATAAAACAGCTTAAAAGCTGTTTTTACTTACAAAACACTTAAAATAAGTCAATCAAAACGGGCTCTAACCCTTTTATTGTGAAAGGCTATCTTAGCATCTGAAATATTGATCCGTGTTTGATAAATATTTTTAAGTAGTAAGTGAAGGATTACATCAAGCCGTATGTTTATAGTTTATTTATACCAATATTTAAGTTCCTTTTTCTCCCAGCAGAATGTGATGACCATATCCATTTTTGGCAATTAAATAACAATAATCTTCTTGTAATATATTCAACCGTTGGAAGTATGTTATTTTGGAACCAAATTTATATGCCAGTGTTGCACAATTGCTGGGCGTTGATCCCTATTTATGTCAAACTTATGATAAAAAGATGGGTCTTTCTAGTGAACAAGAAAATAAAACTTGTCAAAAGAAATCATCAAACTAAAGTATGATAACAAGAATAACTTCCTAGAAACGTGAGGTGCTTGCTGGTCGCTAGAGACTGTTTTCTAGAGATATTGGCTGAATTTTTAAACAATGTTTGGAAAATATAGAGGGGAATTGGCAAAAACAAGGTAAGGAGAACTTCACAGAAAAATAATTGACACCATTATTATTAGCACTTAGAAAGTTGGCATGCAGTCCATAAGCCCAAAAAATGTAAAATTAAGCATTTAAGTGTTCTATTATTGCTTATGGTCATAGGAAATTAGTAGCCAGCAGGAGTACTTGAAGCTTAAAGGACGTTACGAAGCACTACAGCGATCACAGAGGTACGTATATGATAATGGTATTAAGAAGAAAGCTTCATTTAATTTGTTCATTTAGGAAATGCGTTTTTGCTGTAAGTACTTTTTTTGATGATTTGTCAATAGGAATCTTCTTGGTGAAGATCTTGGTCCTTTGAACAGCAAAGAACTTGAATCACTTGAGAGGCAGCTTGATATGTCGCTGAAACAGATAAGATCAACTCGGGTAAACTTCACATATAGCCATCAATAATTACTAATTAAAAAAGAAAAGAACTTTCTGATTAGAACTGGTGTGAAACTGCTCTTTTTTTTTTTTGGTCAACAAAAGGTGATACCCCTTTAGATTTTTTTCAATTGTTCGATTGCACTGACCACTAGTTTTCAATTATCCAGACTCAGTTAATGTTGGATCAACTAACAGATCTTCAGAGAAAGGTACATATGTTTATTTTGATGATTTCAGGGTTACATAAATAATCTTTGAACAATATGCCTTGAAAAGGTGATTTTGATAGACTACATTATGCAGCATGAACAATATGCCTTGGAGAGTACTGCCAATAATTTCACATTCTGTTTTGTTTGTAGATAGATGGTCTCTATAGGCTTGTTCTTCTGAGAAATTGGTTCTGTAAAATATTACTCTTTGGTATCAATGAAATGTTTGTTTACCCAAAAAAAAACTGAGTTTTCCTACTAATTCATCACGATATGGTAACCTTTCATATGGCAGGAACATGCATTGAACGAAGCAAACAGAACCTTGAAACAAAGGGTAGGTGCATTTTTCATTCTTTGTCCTTTCTTAGTAGTGTGTTGTGTAGTACTCACTTTAACTATAGCATAAAGAAATATGGGTTTCGTGTAAGTGCATGATGTCTATGTTGGAGGCAAAACGAAAGGAGATAGGATTTATGTTCTTCTTTTTCGTCCTACGCTAGATTTAATCTTTGGGACCAATAATATGTACACGAGCATGTCGTGGAGGTGCATAAACTTCTTTAGAGATAGAAGTGGCCTTCTTGAGATAGTAATCCCACAGTGGTAACCCATAACTTTTTCCTTGGGTTTGCTAAAATTCCTGACTAAAAGGGTCGTTCATAATTACAGTACATGATTTGTATAATTTAAAAGAATGTCTGCGGGAGAAGGATCTTGGGAGCACTCCGCACCCTCCATAGAAATATCAATAGGTTTACTTTCTCTTTTAATAAGATCGAGATGAGGTGTGACTTTATATAGTATACCCCATGGATCAACTTAAACTTAAAACTTTCCTTTATTGACCTTGAAAAGAATCCTTTGTAATCGGCCATGCATTGGATGATGCCGAGTCTACTCTTTCAACTTTTCGTTTCCTTGCTTACTCATAACGCGAGTGACTCAAATTCAGAGCTTACATTGGCAGCGAAGGTCTCACTAACAGATCAACCAATATCTTAATGTCTTGGTCATAATGGCTTCACAAGAATATGAACTATCATATTTATTTAGTAATAAATCTTTAACTGTCGAATAAGAGTTTGGAATGCTTCATTTGTAGTTGATGGAAGGAAGCCAACTAAATCTGCAGTGGCAGCCACAAGATGTGGGCTACGGCCGGCAAACAACTCAAACTCAGGGCGATGGCTTCTTTCATCCTTTGGAATGTGAACCCACTTTGCAAATTGGGTACGTCCTCAACTTTTTGGAAGATATATTTCTATTTCAATTTGCTTGTTGCAGTTTCACTATCATAAAGATTAGGGATAATTTTAAGATTTTCCCTCAAATTTTGCTTATAGCGAACTGATCTATGTGGTTTATGGATTTGGCTCCCCTCCATTTCCTCAAGTATATAGTTAGATGAGTGACGCTTGTCCTATTTATTTATTAAAGGTCTAGATTAAATTATATCAATAAGTATCTTAACCATAGTTAAAAGAATAAATTTAGGAAAAACACTTTTAACTTTGGCAAGGAAAAGATCTCTCTCCACAAATACTAATATCCATGAATATCATTACTTTTATTTTATATTCATTTATCAAAAAATTAAAATCATTGCATTATTTGTAAAACCTCACCTACTGGCCATCCTCCTCCCACCCCCATCCCATCCCACCCCACCCGCACCCCTAAAACCGAAGTTCTTTAAGAAATAAAATTGAATCTCATTCTTAATTTTAATCAATTCTTCCGTTTCTTTAGTAAATCATAAATTCAATTTTTAAAAAATGCTCATGGAGGTTACATTTAAAAAAATATGCTCATGGCCAAAAAAAATAAATGCTCATGGAGACAAACAAATGCAGGGGTGCGGTGGGATGGGATGAGATTGGGGGTGGCCAGTGGGTGAGGTCTTACAAATAATGATGTTTAAAAATTTATTTTTTAATGAATGAATGTAAAATAAAATTAATGATATTTATGAATATTAGAATTTGTGAAGAGAGATCTTTTTCTTGTCAAAGTTAAGAGTCTTTTCCCTAAATTTATCCCTTTTAACTATGGTTAACATACTTATTGAATTAATCTAATATAGATCCTTAATAAATAAATAAGACAAGTGTCACTCATCTAACTATGTACTTGAGAAATGAAGAGAAGGTGTAATGGAGGGGAGCTAAATTCGCGGTTTATGATGGTACTCTCACTTTCCTTATTTTAATTTCTTTGTAACTATTTTTATACTGTAATTTATTTATCAATAAATTAAAAAATTTACAATATGACTAATTTACTTTTACTTATTTATTCCCTTCGTTTTAAAAAGAATGATCTGTTTTGACTTGACGCGGAGTTTAAGAAAATAAAAAAGACTTTTGAATCTTGTGGTCTTAAATTAAAGTTATTTCAAATGTACCAAAATGCTCTTTAATCTTGTGGTCTTAAATATGACTCGTGGAAAGTTGAAACTATAGTGTTGCCAAAAAGGCAAAAGGTCATTATTTAAGAAACGGACTAAAAAAGAAATTAGGTCATTCTTTTATCTCACTAAGCGGAGTATTGAATATGTATATCTTAACATAGATCTTCTCTCAAATTTCGCTTAAAAAACAAGTATGGAAAGTAGAATTACTCTGTAAACAATAATAGTTTGAAATATTAAATTGTAAAAGATAGTTATGGGAATGAAAGTCACCATCCCAGGAGGGACAAAAGAGGTTGATCAGATGGTAAGCATTTTCACCTCTAACTTTAAGGTTGTGAGTTTGAGTCACCAAGAAAAGTAAAAAGGTGATAGCTCCCGGGGATGGTAAATCAAAAAACCTGACCAAAGAAAAAAAAATCATCCAATGAGATAGAAGAACAATATAGCTCTAGTCACTTTAACTGCATTGAGTGACAATTTGACCTCGCATAGGGTAGTTATGCTTGCTATATTGCCTCCTATATTATATGAATCTATCATCGCGTGTGACATGCTTGTGGATACTTCATGCAAATTCTTCAAAATGTACTAAATTTTAATATTCCACACTCACATAGAAGATATATTCATGCATGTCTAAGTCCATGCGTAAGATGGAGTGCTACGGCACTTTTTTTTTTTTTTTTTTTTGCAGTTTTCTGTTGCTAAACTTATAGATAATTCCTTTTTCTAATTATTGGCAGGTATCAGAACGATCCAATAACAGTAGGAGGAGCAGGGCCCAGTGTGAATAACTACATGGCTGGCTGGTTGCCTTGAAAGCTCATGATTCTGATAACATTATTATATATATGCTCAATGGTTTCCCTATCATAAACATTAAATCTTCTAATTTCTTTATGTTGTTTGAGAAGATGTTTCATTCTGGACTAATTGGGGATCCATAAGACAATCCCGTTATTGTGAGTAAATCATAAACTAGATTTCCTTGAGTGCTTAATCAGTAAAGTTATTTTCCTCCATTTTCTTTTCTTTAGTTGCTACATTGTTTGGATCTTGGCTCTCAAAGAAAAGAGAGAAGTGCGTGCAGTGTTCAATCAACGCAAGGTACACTAGCCTGCCTAAAGTCAAGTATATTTGCACTCTCGAGTTATATTTCCTTAGGCTCGTGCCCTTTACTGAGTGTGTTTCTCCAAAACTCGCAATGAGTGAAAATCTGAATAAGAGCACCCGGCACACTGCAAGGGAATTTCATATACGTAGTAATAGCACAAGGAAGTCACATTTTAACTATGTAATGAGAAAGTAGATGTTATGTTGAAATTTCAACTTCTATAAATAAAACATCATCTCGAAATTCCACACTTTCAGAAATTGAAACTCTATAAAATTAGTATTTTTTAATTATAAATATTGAAAAGTGATTATTTGTGAATTTTTCTAATTTTCACTCACTTCGATGCAGCATGGGGTATATAGGAGGGCGTATGATACCTTAGCTCTATCATTCTCACAATTTTATACTTATTTTTAGGATAGCTTTAGTTGAGTTCCTTTAATAGTTAGGATGGGTGGTACAAAGAAAATCGATAAATCGCATCAAACCAACAAATTTGAATCAAAACGGAAAAAAATTGAGTAGTGGTTTGATATTGAAAAAACAAAATCGATCATAATAGGTTTGGTTTGATTTCAACTAAAAAATAGTCAAATTAAGACCAATTCAACATGATTATATGTGTACAATTTTTAAATTACTTTACACATAAAAATATTTATTAGAATGTAATTTATAAATATTTTCTTAAATTAATTCATAGTTTCTTTATTTTAACATTCAGGTTTGGACCTAATTCTTCTGGGAAAGATTATGCAACTAAACAACCATACCTAATATAACTAATCAACGTCACAACTATAGTTTACAAAAATTACATAACCAAGCGACACTTTCAGAAACCCTCTCTCTCACCTCTCTCTCTCTCTCTCTCTCTCTCTCGCAGATCCACTAGACCATTTGCTAAACGTCTGCCCTGAAACCAATCCAACACCAACTCAAACACCTATACCCACCCATAGAGCTGATAACAATATATTCTTCTGGTCCACTGCTTATACTCGAAATTAACTTTCTCAGACTTCAAAATTGCAAAATAGAGTACGTCAAGCATCACCAACAAAACAACTCTTTTTTTTCTCTCACAAAATTGAAGGAAAAATCACGATTTCTCAATGGATAAAAAGCAGAGGATTCATATTAAACTCAGATTTGGAATCGAACATGCATAACGTTTTTGATAAAAAAAAATTGAAGTTTGATCCAATTGTATTCGTGTATTAGAAGAGGCGATTGCATATATGTGTATCTGTGATCTGTGTATTGAAAAAAAGAAAAGATACTTGTATCAATTTTATCAACTTTATCAATAATGTCTAGCTTTTTGAAGAGGTTATATCTAACACATGCATCAATATGGAGGTTATATCTCATATACAACCACGACTAAAAATGTTGAAATTGTGGTAGAATTTTTTTTTTTAAAAAAGAAATCATCATTTGAAGATACATTGTTACACGAAATTGCTTTGATTGATTTATTTGAGCAGAATTTTGGGAATTCTCTTCTGAATCTTCTCTTCTTCTTCATTGTTCTTGAGCAATTCAGACATTGTATGATAGATATAGATGTAAAGAAGCTTGTATCATGGAAACATATGTAAAGTTAAAAATTAGGAAAGTCTATGATACGGATGTAAAGTAGTAAAATACAAGATATAGACTTTTTAAAAATCGTGAGAGAGATGTATCAGACGGTATTAGATACAATCCCAGACGGTATCAAATGTATCAGAATCTTCTTGGCTTAACGAATCTTCTCTTCTTCTTCATTTTTTCTTGAACAATTCAAACATTTGTATCATAGATACAATATGTATAAGAAGCATGTATCATAGATACAAATCGTATCAAAAAAAATTATAGAATGTATCAGATGTATCAGGCTGTTCTTCGCTTATGAAATTCCTTTTCTTTGTTGTTGTTCTTGAGAAATTTTAAAATGGTATCATAGATATAAATGTAAAGCAGCATGTATCATAGATATAGACGGCATAAAAAATAGAAAAAATTATGTACACTAGAAAAGAAGAGCCCCAAATTATGAGACATGGATATAGTTTAAAATAATTATCATGTATAGCTAAGCTTTAAATGAAATAGCCATTTATTGAGAAGAGTATATGCTGCTTCTCCTCCTTTTATTTCACCTCCTTCATCTTTAACTTCTCCATTCTTTTTCTCCTCCATCTTTTACTCCTCCATCTTCAATATACAATTTAAATTCTTTTTCTCTCTCAAAATCGCGATTTTAATTCTTTTTTTTTCAAAATTGTGATTTTATTTTCTTTTGTCTCCCAAGATCGTGATCCCTTAAAATTAGGTAACTACAACTACGATTTTGAAATACATTCAGATCTACAATGGTAGTTTTTAATTTTCTTTCCTAGATCTATTTTCTAATAAATTTAGAGTTTTATTTTCGGATCTATAATGACGATTTTCAATTCTTTTTACAGATCTATATTTAAAATACTCAAAATTTTATTTGTATTTTTGTATTTTTTTTTCTTCACTCTTCATTTGATTTCATCTAATTTCTTCAATTTCAATTCTGTTCTTCTTTGCACATTTCTATCAATGTATAAATTGATATACATTTGTATATTTGTTTCAATGTATAAATTTGTTTTAGATTATTTAGTCTCATTTGACATTTGTATCCAACATAAAATGAATTTGTATCAATGTATAAATTTCTCTTTGGTTGTACACCAGTGAATTTGTATACATTCCAAATCCTATAATCTGAATTATATATTTGTATACTTGAACCAGTGCATTTGTATAATTCAAATGTATTTGTATCAGTGAATTTATGCAATTGAAATAGATATTGTATCATATATTTGTATATTTGCATCAGTGACTTTTGTATGGTTGAAATGCATTTTGTATTTGTGAATGTATTTCAATATCTGTGAATTGTATCATTATATACATGATTTAAATCTATTTGTATCAGTGACATTGTATAGTTAATGTAATGACTCTTTCGGTAATTTATGCGTGTTTACTTTTCTTGTACCGTTAGAGCTTGCCTGTAGCGGTTCAAGTCATTTATGGCTTACTGGGACTGGTAGTTTGGTGCCCGAGCTATTTGCTTTGTCTTTTTGGTCGTTCCTTGTTTTAGAGCTTTAAGCTTCTGAAATCGTTGACTTCAGTTAATATTCTTGGTGAACGTGCTCGAAATTGAATTCCGATAGTTTTGTTAGCTCCGGAGCAAGGGCTTTGGTCTAGTAAGACCTTTGGTCAGGATCCAGGAGCTTTTCAGCTTGGAATTCTCTCTCGTTCTATATTTTTAGGCCAATTGGGCTTGCTTGGTTGACTTTGGTCAATATTTGGAGAATACATTCTCACATGAAAATTTCGTCAGTGCTATTAGCTCCGGAATATCAAAGTTTAGGCTTCCAGACTTGATTTTGGCCCTTCGATTCCGTTTTGGAAATTATTGGCCGCTTAAAGGTTGATTTTGAATGTGGGGCCCACTTTTTATTAAATCAACCTCCGATGGTATTTTTATCGATTCTATTGGATCTGAAACACCATTTCTAGTCTAATAGCTCAGGTCATTTGTATTCGCGGGACCCCGGATGCATTCTCGGGGACCCAAAGTGTAAAAATCTGCCCTTGACAGCAGGTTGTTGTCATAGCCAACTTTGTTCTTCGCGAACACGGGGAGCTGGCCGCATTTGCACAGGGCAATTTCTAGCTGCCCTAATTTTGTTCTTCGCATTCGCGGGCCTTGGCCGAGTTTGCGAAGGGCATTTGGCCAGCCGCCCATTTTGCTCTTCGCGTAGGCGACGCCTTGGCCGCGTTCGCGAAGGCCAAGGCAGTCATCTTAAGTTGGATTTTCTTGTTTTCTTCTTCACTTTTCCAAACACGTTCAACTCCGAACCTCCATAGCCAAACACCCAAAATACTCCATTTTCCTCCCTAATTATTCCCTAATGGTTGGAGGGATTTATTTTATCGATGCTTGCTTGATTATCAACTTCTAAGACGGGTAAGTCCACTCTTAATCTCCCGTTTTCTCCATTAAATTTCCTTTGAATTCTTAAATGGGTGGGCTGTTTTGGAGCCTCATTTCATGTTTGTTTCCGCTTAAATTTTGTGCATGTGCTCTCGAGATGGTAAGGAACACGTGTGTATTTTTCATTTTCAATTTCAGATTTTGGGGCCACGAGCCCGTTTGTGGCCCGGATTTTGACTCGGTTATGTTTATAGCATTATGGGTATCGTTATTCTCGTATTAATGTGTAGATTATTGTATTGATAGTGGTTTTGTGAATTGGAGCTTCCCGAAGCAGTTTGATCCTATACGATGTCATTCCCGCAGCTAATCATCGAATGACAGGTAGGTTATGGCTTTCCCTACCTAGACTCTGCATATATAGGCTATAACTATTAGTATCCTTGTGTGGGTTGTTTTAGGTTGGTACCCCAGACCGTGCCCATCTTTTCTGTCTGTTTATTTTATACGTTGATTGTAGTATTCGTGTAGTATTGTATATTACCCTTGTCGTCATGTGTGGCCTTGTACTGACTCTGGAACATAGATGGTGGGATGTTTGGGAATGTCCGTGAGTTCCGAACATAGAGATATCCTTTTAGGATGGTTATTATCTGTTGTAGAGCTGTTGAGCCTGTGCAGAGATGGTAGAAATGTTTGTGAGCCATTTTGGGTTAACTTGTTGTCTGCGAGCATATCATTCATGAAAAAGGATTTTTCTGCATGTTTTACTACTGTTTTAGCTTCGGACCGACTATCACCGGTTTTCTGAACTTTGCATGGCCCGAGGTGCCCATTTTCAGTTTAAATGATGATAAAATTGAGATTTGGAACTAACTGGTGGATTTTCTCGAGATAAAAGTGGTACTATAATTTTTCTGTCTGGTTTTTATTATGATATTAAACACGACCGAGTCGTAGCGCTAGACATTATTTTCTATGGATTTAGACCCGAGCACGTGCTGGGCATCCTGTTCAGGGATTTCGAGACTTGATGATCGATTTAGACCCCCAAGTACTCTGGGCACACTTTGTAAGGGTTATTGAGATTTGACTACTGTTTTAGACCCAGTTTAATTTCGGGCACATATTTCAAGGTTTTGATTCTCTGAGATTTCGTGTTCGTTACTGTATGTGGTCGCGGACCTCCATAGACCCTTCCGTTCTAAGACCTGGCCAAGGGTCCAAGTGTGCCAGAGGAGTGGTATACAATGTCGAATGGTGTATAACAGGTACGTCCCACCATGGGTCCTCCTGCTGGAGTGCCGGAGGAGGTGCATACAGAGTTTCTATTATTGGTTCCATCATTATCATCATCATGCATATTTCACTCGGATTCCACCCTTGTTTGTTGTGTGTTTAGTGTACTCTCTGATTATATGGGCGGCCAGAGGGTTTGTTTTCACTTGACTATGTTCCTCGGTTGTATGGGCGACCGTTGGGACCGTAGGTAGATTATATTTGCTCCTGTCTTTATATAGAGCTTGTCTTGACATTCGGTTCTTGGTGGATTATTGATTGTTAGCCTGTTGAAGCTCTGATTATTGGACTTTGAGTATTGAGGGACTAATGAGTCCTCTATTATTGAGGCACTCACTATTACAAAAAAGGGGCTTTAGCGGCAACTAATGTTGATTTTAGAGGCTATAACAATGGCCACGATACCCTTAACCGGCCAAAGGTCTTTAGCCATTGTATCGGGGGTCGGCAAAGACTATAGCGGACATTCTTTCGAATGTTGGTAAAGGTGAGATCTATTGCCGCTAAAACTCATTAGCTTTAGCGTCAATTATTTGCGGCAATTAATATAGCTTTCAAATCCAATTTGAAATGACTAGTTATGTTTATTTAGCGTCCATTTTTATAACCAGTAAATCCAATTACATTGCTGCTAAACTCATTAGTTTTAGCAGCAATTAAGATGGTTGTTATATCTAATCCAAAATGGCTAATCTAGATTATGTAGTGGCCATTTTTATAGCCGTTAAGTTCAATAAAATTACCGGTAATAATCCATATCTTTAATGGCAATAATTTAGTGGCTATTATAAAAGATATAATATCCCTTGTGAAAACGTCTTAATTTCTCCTCCTTTAGCGTCTAAACTTTTTGGCCAGTAAAAAAATTAATTTGACGCTAAAAGTCACAAGCTTTAACGACCAATTTCTTAGCCACCATTAATAATGACTACATTCATTCAGAAAATTATCTACTTTGAACTTCTAGTAATAAGTTTATAACTAGTAAATTCAACAAAATTGTTATTAAAAGAGAGCCTCTTAGAGGCAAGAAGTTTGTCGAATTCTAAAAACATATACTATTGATTCATAAAGCATAATATCTCATTAAATGTAAACAAACAAAATGAAGTACTAACCCAAAATATAGTATCACAACTAAAAATAAATGTATATTGTTTGAACGAAATAACTAAAATAATTATATAACCAATCCTATCGAATAATATCTACAAATAATTTTCACAACTCCTCGTCATATTGAAATATTTCATAGGCAAAATGTTCGAACATCAGACTGTATGACCTGAAATAATAAAATAAATATGTCAAAAGATGAAATATAATGAATAAAAATATCGTAAGTTATGAGCTATATCACTTGTAACCATATGAAGATTACAACAAATCTTATCAACACTAGTCGCAATGATCACACACTTCTCATCACAAGTGACCGGGATCATAAGAGACATATTATTTGGAGAACAAAAAAAATTATTAGATAATAATAAGCAGTTCAAAACCAAAACTAACCACAAACATTCCGATTTAACAGACTCCCTGTTGCTGCACCAACTGTGTCGATAATGTATGGACTACTCCCTGGAAGATTGAGGACACTACTAAGAGACTAAGAATCAATTAAACCAAGACATGTTCACTAGCCTCTGCTACAGAGATAGCAACAAAGTGGCTGATAGATTGGATTCTCTAGGCCACAACTAGAACCAAGTTTGTATATTTATTGATTTCAACACTCTCCCAAGAGAAATCAGAGGACTATTGAATGTGGATAGATGACAAAAGAAGAAGACTTGCTAGACATATTTTAGATCCTCACTCATGTTCTTTTTCTCCGAAACTTGCTTATCTATCCTTTTCCAATGGACACAGCTTCATATCCTGAATCAGTAGGAAACAGGGCTATGGACAAGACTTGAAAGAGCATCAAAAGAGAGAACTAGTAAAGCACTACTTTGGATGATATTGGCAGCAACTTTTAACCATATCTGGAAGGCTAGAAATGAAGCCTTTTGGCACCAAAGAGTCCCTAGACCTTAGATGATATGTAGAGAGATTCAACAGGAATTCAAGTGTAGATACATACATAATTTCCCAAAAAAATAGACTTGTATAGACAAGAAATGGATAGAGGAGTTACTAGCTAGAATTAATGTATAGCTGAAATAGAGATAGAGGAGCACTGGAGCAGCTCTTGCTGAATCTTTCAGTTTTCTTTTTTCTTTTGTAGAGGTACTTTGCGGAAATACTTTTAGCTTGGATGTTTCCCCTTTGGTGAATTAATAAGATAGTTTGTTTGACCAAAAATGTTTTATTTTATTGGAACAGGCGATATAACTTGTATAGGCATTATTCCTCCTATTGCATTTAAATCTTCTTAAAATTAGATAGATCGAATATCTAATTCTC
This sequence comes from Jaltomata sinuosa, assembly GCA_003996215.1. Lineage (NCBI taxonomy): Eukaryota > Viridiplantae > Streptophyta > Magnoliopsida > Solanales > Solanaceae > Jaltomata > Jaltomata sinuosa. Next base: position 18,183 of record QJPP01000308.1, on the reverse strand, counting down.
TAATAGGGAGGTTTATTGTACAACTCCCTCAGATTACTTGTAACTTTTTGGGTTCCAAAGATGAATAAATTGTAATCTATTGACTAAAACACAATGCAGGTATGTCAAATAGTCTACCCCTTCACCCTGATTCAATTTAATCCATAGTAGAAACCTCAACCACAGAATCAAGACCAATAATTCAAAAATAGCATCACCTTTCAAACTTAATTCTCATTTGAAGTTGAAAAAAACCTCACGTTAATAGTCCTAATCGAGATACCTCAATTAACAAGTGAAAGCACTCACATCCTTTGGGTAAACGTGCACTATTTGGGTAAAGTGGATTATGTCTCTCATTGCCTTTGTGAAAATCAATTCAGATGGCTCGTGTAAAGGAGTATGCAACAGAGGAGGTGTTTTTAGGGATAATATAGGAAGATTCATCATGGCCTTGTCAAAACCATTAGGAGATGGCACTAGCAAATGGGTCGAGTCTAAATCCATGTTGTTTGGCCTTAACTGGTGTATTGAAAAAGGATTCAACAAGATTATTGTTGAAACAGACTCCTTGTTGCTTCACAACTGTATCGATAATATATGGACTACTCCTTGAAAGAATGAGGACACTACTAAAGAGATTAAGGATCTATTAAATCAAGACAAGTTCACTAGCCTCTGCTACAGAGATGCCAACAAAGTGGCTGATAGATTGGCTTCTCTAGGCCACAACTACTGTTTTATTTTTGTTGGAACATATGATGTAACTCGTATAGGCATTAATAATCCTGTTGCATTTAACTCTCCTTAAAATTAGATAGATCAAGTATCTAATTCTCTGATAGGGAGGCTTACTGTACAGCTCCCTCAGATCACTTGTAATCTTCTTGGTTCTAAAGATGAATGAAATGCAATCTATGACTAAGAAAATAATACAGGTATGTCAAACAGTCTAACCCTTCACCAATTCAATTTAATCATAGTAGAAACTTAAACCACAGAATTAGGACCAAAGGATAAAGATGCATAATACCATGAGAAGCTGGAGTATTTTCACCAACACTAGGTATCCTTGTTGTTTGTGGTACTCGTCCATGAGTACTATCAACGTTGGGGACCTGATAAATATTAACACATTAGTTTACAATATTTTTATAAGACTAAAATATCATTAAAATGTCTAAAACTTATGAAGTCGAGTTACCCATTCACTTGAGGTCCCATTGATATTTTGAGGAATAGATTCATCAGTAGCATATTTGCACATGAATTGTCTCATTTGGAGTAATTCTGATTGCATGTTCTCTTGATTCTTTTTCATCAGGTTCATTTCTTTATTTTGTTTCACCTTTAATTCAAACTCTTGTTCTAACCTTTGTACAACCTCATTAGATGAATTATCTTCAGCAGTATTTCCTAAGGAAGATCTACTACCCTATAGAATAGAAGGAGTTGGACCAAGTCCTAAACCACGAACATACCCACTTCTTTCATTTCCCATCACCTGAGAATACACATCGCCTTTCCAAGCAACACAATGAGGAGTTTGATCAGTAAATCTCTCACTATTGTTCATCTTTTCATTTATCATGTCCTGACCATTGGATACATATCAATAATAATTTGGAATTAATTTATTCACTTTTAAAGATTTTTCCTAACTATTTTCCAATTTAGAAAATAAAAGAAAGAAAAACGTACAATTGCCTTGGCAGAATCATCATTCAATGGCCTACCATCCTTACACTTCTTATGAGTTAATAAGAAAATTTCTGCTCGTGTAGCTCTATACCATTTTCAGTCTAATACAATAAAATTGATGTCAAATATGCATGAAAAAAAGGATTAAAATATTGTAGTTAGTAATTCAACATGTTTACCTTCTCATCCATCAAGGTAGCAATACTTTTGGATCCTCCTGTATGTGGCATCTTTTGCTTGGCCCTATTGTTTCTATTTGTTTGGGTACGTCTCTATCATTGAAAAATTAAAACATATCTTATGAATATAAATAAAAACTGAGCATAGAAAAAATCAAAACACTATGAAAATAAGAAACTAGGAGTATGTTTTCAAGATTTATTGATACCTTAGCTTTCTCAGAAAGCCAATAAGAGACAAGACCACTCCATTGATCTCTTGGTATACGACTTGGTCTATTTTTCAGCAAACCATCTTTATTATTCTTATACTTTGTAATATATTCACCTTTTAAACAACACTTGTAATCTTTCCATTTCTTTCCTAATGACTTTAAGACAAAGTCATCTCCGCATTTTGGGATAGAGAACTTCTTCTGAATAAATAAAAGTAAACATTTAGAAGATAACATCATATGTAACAGATTGATATTGTTCACCTCATAATAATAATAATAACAATAATAATAATAACTATACCATACCCTTACAAAATTCAACAATTTCTTCTTTTCCTCATTGTCAAAATTTCTCCAATCATTGACGTGTAGATGTGTTAATTCTGGAGTTCTTGAAACAATACCTAGAAAGCTAGCAAGCTTTCGACCCTCTTTTCCAATAGATTAGTTACGACTATTAAATGTCACATCAATTGTCTTCCCCGGAGGAAGTTTTCAAATATCTTTTAGTAAAGTAGGCCCACGTACCTTTCTTGCCTCCGAATTACCTAGAAGGAAAAATATTTGAAGGTCATCAAATTGTAAAACTTATATGATTAAACAATTGAGAGATGCTTCAAAATCTGTTAAATAATAGTTAATTCACATATTGATTCAGGTAAAGAACAAAATGGAGCAATTTATCATTTGATGGAACTTTTAGATGATATGCTAATAACAACGATGAGCAGCTAAGTTTTTCAAGTGGCATATCCCACAAACATAAAATATCGATATTCTGAGGCCAGAAGAATTGCTATATAATGTGAACTAGGGATAGTAGCAACATATGGCTTTTCAAAAGCTAGATGGAAGAAGTTATGTATCATGACCATTGAGGAAAAGAGGAAGCTGATATATTATTCAGAAGCACCAGAATTTTGAAGTCAGCTAAATCAAATGCAGGGCTTAACATTTTTTTGTCATATATTGTTGATTGACTAATGTCAATATATATATGGGGTGTGGTTCTTGAATTAGCATTTTATAATGTAGATAGATGTGGTAATTGGCTTTACTTGTTCATCTATACCAATAGACAAACAAAGGAGTTATTTGACAGCAAGCTACAATATTATAATGTCAAGTTTCCAGCAAATGTTAATATTTTATAGCTTTTCAGACTGGAATACATAAAATGAACCACAGTAATAGATTAATAGTACATATGCAGCTGACACTTGCTAGCAAACAAGAACTTAAGACTTTTGGACACATATGAACCATCCCAGCACTATTTAAAAGGTGGTGGGGTGTTAAACATACTAATGATGCCTCTCTATTTCTTACTCCAGCAAAACAAAAAACTAGTTGGGTGAGAACTATAGCATTAACTTATATCATATTTGATGTGCCGCCATTTTACGGCACTTTCGACTCCTTTAAACTAAGAACAATCGTACGTTTTTAAGCAACCGTTGTCGTTTTTGATGTTTTTATGTTATATTTGTAGGAAAGGGAGACAAACGTAGAAAAGGAAGGAACTACGATCAAAAGCTCGCCACTGCCTAAGAGTGACGGCCACCATGACGGGCCGTCACACACATGACGGGCCGTCACAGTGATCGTCAAGTAGAAGAGCATCACTGCCTAGGAGTGACGGCCACCATGACGGGCCGTCACCCATGTGACGGTCCATCACAGTGACCGTCAAGAGTTAGCTGCAACACTGCCTTGGGGTGACGGCCTCCACGACGGTCCGTCAAGATGGTGACGGTCCGTCACCCCAAGCCGTCAAGTTGAGACAGTCGGCGACACGGAATCCGAGCGTTTTTGGGTTTACTTCCTGGACTCCTATAAATACCCTATGTTAGGTTTATTTTATTATTATGCAAGTTTATTGGTCAAGCTTTTTAATATAGTTTTCCCAATAGTTTTAGGAGAGAATTGGAGAGCAAGAAACATGTTTTCCTTGTCTTGGAAACGCGTTCTTGATTTGTTCTTGATTTGTTCTTGAGTTGTTCTTGAGTTGTTCTTGAGTTCTTGGTTTCTTGTTCTTGGAATACTTGAAGATTGTTTCCATAATATTGTAAGGATCTTTTCCCTTTATTATGATTTTAACTTTCTTTTCTTCTTCTTCAAGCATGATTAACTAAAACTCTCACAACTAGGGTTGTGGGAGCCATGGCAAACATAGCAAGATAGATTCTGGGTAGCGTCGGGTTCAATATATATGTTGTCACGTTGTTAATCATTCATTATGTCACGTTTTCTAGTGGTTGCAAACATTAGAACTTGCCTAGGTTTAATTTGCTTGAGTAAAGAGATTAAAACCGGGATATTTGATTAACGACGAGGATTCGAGACTACTAATTCTTGTCTTATGATTAATGCTGTAACTAGATTAATCTACTTGATGTTTAGGATTGAAATCTAAAAGCACACCTTTTCAAGTTCGAGAGAATTGAAAAGTAAATTTGTCTATTTGGTTGAGAAACGTTTAGACGATACCATTAATTCAATCGCATCGTGACACGCATATAGAAAGAACCCCGTTAAGCCTAGAATCGACTTTGTTACTAACGCCATGGTAAACACTTCCCTAGTTCTCTCTCTCCTATTGATTATCATTCATACGTTAAGTGTTTGTTTTGTTTACAAATACTGATCACAAACCCCCCTTATTTACCGGAAACTATTGACGACTAGTCACATACTTCACTAAAGGCTTAATCTTCACCATATTCTCTGTGGGATTCGACCCCAACCTTTGTTGGGGTCTATATTTGACTACGACCGCTTACGCTTCGTTAATTTGAGGTGTAGTTTGGGCGTTATCAAAAAGTGGCGCCGTTGCCGGGGAATACGGTTGTTAATTAAGTCTGGTGTGTTTATTTGACTCTTAGTCATACTTTCCTGCTTTTACATTTTTTTGTTGTTTTTGTTTTTGACAGGGTACAGAGTTACGCATGCCAAGTACCCGGCGCTCGGGTGAATCAACATTACCTTACGACCCCGAGCTTGCTAGAACGTTAAGGCAGAATATGGCCGCACAACTAGAGGCAGCAAGGATGGCTGCAGAACTGCAGGCCCAACAAAATTTGAATGCTGGGGGGCTGCAGGATGAGATCGCACGGAATGATGAGGATCTTGACTTAGATGGAGTTGGTGCTACGGGCGCAATTGCTCTTCCACCGCTAGCGCCCGGAGCCAAGTTCAACATCACTAGCACGATGATCCAACTGTTGAACTTGAGAGGAGTGTTCCGAGGTGCCGCGGGGGATGATCCAAACCAGCATCTGATGAATTTCGTGGGCATTTGCAAGTCGTTTGAACTGCCGGGCGTGAGTCAGACAGCGATCCGGCTCAGGTTATTTCCATTGTCTCTGTCTGATGAGGCAGCGTTGTGGTTGACAGTGTTGACCCCCGACTCTATCGCAACTTGGGGAGAGTTGAGAGGAGCTTTCCTAGAAAGGTTCTTTCCTCCCTCTCGGATGATACAGTTGAGGGACGAGATTAGCAACTTCAGGCAGCAACCGCACGAAGCATTGCACGAGACTTGGTTGCGATTCAAAAAGAAGATAACACAATGCCCGAACCATCAGTTGACCGATAACTTTTTGATGATGACGTTCTACCGGGCACTGAATTCGGCTACCAAGCCGACGTTAGACAACGCAGCAGGTGGTGCATTCATGGGTCTCACCTTTGTTGAGGCCACAACTACTTTGGACAGGCTCACCAAGACCAACAGGGCCTGGCACACACGAGATTTAGAGGTTGCAGCTAGCACCTATACCGTTGGTATGTCAGCTGAGCAGCGCAAAAGAGACGAGGAGCGCGACCAAGACATGGCGCATCTGAAAACGCAGTTGGACCTACTGACCAAGCACTTGTTCTCAGGAGGTATGGAGAAGGTACAAGCTGTGGGTTCCCAAGGTATAGAGACTGAGGAGGTGAATTACTTGGGGGGTTTCCAGGCCAATGGCCAGGGAAACCAAGGTCGGAACTACCAGAGAGACAACCACTACGAGAAAGATGGTTATAGAGATCACGATCAAGGAAACTGGAGGAATAACAATGGTAGAGGTGGGTTGTATATACCACCTGGTAGTCGAGACAAAGCTAGCAACGAGGCAGGGACGTCCAAGCTAGAGAACATGATGGCGAAGATGCTGTTGAAGGTGGAATCGACTGACTCTGGGGTAAAGGAGATAAGGACTGAGTTATCGGCCATGAGTCAAGTAGTGGAGGCGCATTCCACCGCGATCAAGCAATTAGAGCAGCAAGTGGGACAGATCTCTGCATCTCTAAACCCAAGGAGGACGGGTACCTTGCCGAGCGACACCATTCAAAATTCGAGGAAGGATGCGAGTTGTATGGCAATCTCGACAAGAAGTGGTAAAACGTTACCGGAATCATATCCGGTAATCCAGACTCAAGGTGATATTGCGGATGATAAAGAGGCGGTAGAGGTGGAAACTCCAAAGCCTGCGGAGAAAAGAAAGGAAGCTGAAAAGCTTCCAACTATGATGCCTCGACCACCACCTCCCTTCCCACAACGTTTGAAGAAAAAAGTTGACGATGGTAAGTTCTTGAACTTCATGACCATGCTGAAGCAGATTTCAATAAACATACCATTGGTGGAAGCGCTGGAACAAATGCCCGGTTATGCCAAGTTCATGAAGGACTTGATTACAAAGAAGAGGTCGGTAAGTTTTGAACCAGAAGACAACCTCCACCACTGCAGCGCTATTTCTTCAAGGTCGCTAGTCGAAAAGAAGGAAGATCAAGGTGCTTTCACTGTTCCCTGTACTATCGGGAAACTCAACTTCGGAAGAGCATTGTGTGATCTTGGTGCTAGCATCAACCTGATGCCGCTAGCGGTCTACAAACAATTGGGTTTGGGATCTCCTAAACCGACGTCCATGAGAGTGATGATGGCTGACCGTTCAGTAAAGCGACCGATGGGAATATTATCTGATGTGCTGGTCAAGATTGGTAAGCTTATATTCCCGGCCGACTTTGTGATCTTGGATTGCGAAGTGGACTTCGAAGTTCCCATAATCTTGGGATGACCATTGTTAGCCACAGCAAGAGCATTGGTCGACATGGAGAGAAATGAGCTGACCTTCCGATTGAACAATGAAGTGGTCAAGTTCGATGTGTCCAAATTGATGAAGCAACCAAGTGACATGAGGGTGGTCGAGGTCATCAATGCTATTGAGGAAGTCCCTGCGGATGTGTATCCTGAGGAGAAGGGTTGTCTTGAAACCCGAGCTATTATGAAAGTAAGGTCGCGATCACAAGAGGAGAAGCAGGTAAAGAAAAGCGGTGAAAGATCAAGAAAATGAAAACACCTCAAGAGAATTCGCAAAGAAAGAGCGAAGAAGTTGTCACGACTAGCGATGGAGCCCAAAGAGGAAGCTGGAACGCCACACTCCATCGAGTTCTCTTGTTTTGGAGACCCTGGCGGTCTCCAACATCGTTCCAGAATCTGAGTCATATCGACTTCACAGGTATTCCTTTATTCTCACAGTTTTTAGTTTTCATATGTATGCATTGGGGACAATGCATGAGTCTAAGTTGAGGGTGTGGGGAAACCTGTGAGTCACCACCGAGGGTTTTTGTTGCCATGTTTCTTTTCCCTCCGGTGTGCTATCTAGTAGAACCGGCATGTTTAGGTTGTTTATTTTAATGTTTATTTTTAATTTTTTTTTAGTGTCTATAGCAAAGCATGCGATTTCTTATCAAAGTAGCGCCCCTTTAAAAAATTTCTGGTTTTGAGCTTATGTTGAAACGATTGACTGTCTGGATCCTTGTATGTCATTGTGTGATTATGAGTAGAATGAGTATGCTTAAGACGAGCGGTTGTTTGATAGTTGGTAGCGATATAGTTTCTTGGTGCCAAGAGTGTGTGAGATTATTGTTATAAATTCTTACTCTGTGCATGCATCTAGAACTTGCCCGGTCTATTTTGTTAAGTTTGAAGTTGGTTGCTTAGGAAAGGATCACAGGCCCTTTTTGTGTGCAGTCCACTTAACCTAAAAAGACCGTCCAAATATAAATAATCCCTTGATCCCTGTTTGAGCCATAATTGACCTTATTCTTTCAATAACCTGTCACCATTCCCGTTTAACTTTGAATCCCTATTTTGGCCCTGGTCCTTCCGTGGACATCGTGCACCTCGACTCAGGAAATCAGCCTAAGTTGAGGGTGGCTACTATAGAGGTAAACCCTGTTTTGGCCCTGGTCCTTCCATGGACATTGTGCACCTCAACGCAGGCAATCAGCCCAAGTTGAGGGTGGCTACTACAGAGGTGAATGATAAGAAAAAGAGGATGAAGAAGATTGGTTGGGAATAGAATGAACATTCGGGTGTGTGCCTAAGAAAAGAAAAATAAAAAGAAGTGAAAAAGATCGAAAAAGTAACAAAAAGAATTCTCAAAATAAAGAGGCCGCACCTGTAGCTAGAGAGAAGGAAATAAAAAGGTGAATAAGGATGGATAAGAAGACGTCGGTAGTTCCAAGGAGGGCTTAGTCACTAACCCCTAAATGTATCCTACCTGCACCTGAAGCCTCATTAAAAGCCAAAACAAGTCCTGTAGTGATTCTGAGCGGCTTTCTGAAGAACCGAAATAGAATAATAAGGGCAAGCCTATGGTATCGCATGTGCATTGTTTGAAATCGTTTGTGAGTGTGAGCGCTTACCTAGTCCCAAATCTTGTGTGTGGGATTTCTTTTTGGTGAGGGCACCAAGATATCTGTATTGTCTATCGATTGTTAAGATAGCTGCGCGTGTGTATGCATAATATTCTATCATATCGGAATGACATGTTTGGATCCTTGCAAGTTAGTGTTTCATACATTTGTGTGCTACGAGGGAGCTTGAATTAATGTTGAATGACCATGAGTTGCTAAAGACACGAGTTTGTTGCTTAGTTGAGTCATCATGTTATTGTTTTGTGTCATGTTGCTTGAGGACAAGCGAACGTCTTAAGTTGAGGGTGTTGATGTGCCGTTATTTTACGGCACTTTCGACTCCTTTAAACTAAGAACAATCGTACGTTTTCAAGCAACCGTTGTCGTTTTTGATGTTTTTATGTTATATTTGTAGGAAAGGGAGACAAACGTAGAAAAGGAAGGAACTACGATCAAAAGCTCGCCACTGCCTAAGAGTGACGGCCATCATGATGGGCCGTCACACACATGACGGTCCGTCACAGTGACCGTCAAGTAGAAGAGCATCACTGCCTAGGAGTGACGGCCACCATGACGGGCCGTCACCCATGTGACGGTCCGTCACAGTGACCGTCAAGAGTTATCTGCAACACTGCCTTGGGGTGACGGCCTCCATGACGGTCCGTCAAGATGGTGACGGTCCGTCACCCCAAGCCGTCAAGTTGAGACAGTCGGCGACACGGAATCCGAGAGTTTTTGGGTTTACTTCCTGGACTCCTATAAATACCCTATGTTAGGTTTATTTTATTAGGATGCAAGTTTATTTGTCAAGCTTTTTAATATAGTTTTCCCAATAGTTTTAGGAGAGAATTGGAGAGCAAGAAACACGTTTTCCTTGTCTTGGAAACGCGTTCTTGATTTGTTCTTGAGTTGTTCTTGAGTTCTTGGTTTCTTGTTCTTGGAATACTTGAAGATTGTTTTCATTATATTGTAAGGATCTTTTCTCTCTATTATGATTATGACTTTCTTCTCTTCTTCTTCAAACATGATTAACTAAAACTCTCACAACTAGGGTTGTGGGAGCCATGGCAAAAGTAGCAATATAGATTCCGGGTAGCGTCGGGTTCAATATATATGTTGTCACGTTGTTAATCATTCATTATGTCACATTTTCTAGTGGTTTCAAACATTAGAACTTGCCTAGGTTTAATTTGCTTGAGTAAAGAGATTAAAACCGGGATATTTGATTAACGACGAGGATTCGAGACTACTAATTCTTGTCTTATGATTAATGCTGTAACTAGATTAATCTACTTGATGTTTAGGATTGAAATCTAAAAGCACACCTTTTCAAGTTCGAGAGAATTGAAAAGTAAATTTGTCTATTTTGTTGAGAAACGTTTAGACGATACAATTAATTCAATCACATCGTGACACGCATATAGAAAGAACCCCGTTAAGCCTAGAATCGACTTTGTTACTAACGCCATGGTAAACACTTCCCTAGTTCTCTCTCTCCTATTGATTATCATTCATACGTTAAGTGTTTATTTTGTTTACAAATATTGATCACAAAAACCCCCCCCTATTTACCGGAAACTATTGACGACTAGTCACATACTTCACTAAAGGCTTAATCTTCACCATATTCTCTGTGGGATTCGACCCCAACCTTTGTTGGGTTCTATATTTGACTACGACCGCTTACGCTTCGTTAATTTGAGGTGTAGTTTGGGCGTTATCAATATTGTTGAGAAATATTAACTTTTGTAATAAGGTTACACAAATAAGAGGTTATAGAACATTTATTGTAGGGGGCGGAAAAAAGAAGGCTGGAAAAGGTGGTGCAGATGCTCCAAAGGAATTGGCAATTAGCAAGGAATTCAAGGAGGAAAGATCTCGAGTCTCTCCCTTACGATGACCTCAAACGTCTTATCAAGTTGGATACCCAAGCTCGGATCAAGGAAAACAATTTTGTAAGGGGCAAGAACTGAAATCTTTTCCTGAAGTGACATATGTTCTGGAAACTCCAATGCTCAGTTTGGGATCTTTGGAAACATAGATTTGTGGAGAGTGGTAAAGAAGGCATTGGGGGCATAGTGAGAAATTGCCAAGGTGATCTAATCATGACCTTTGTCATCTCTGTCCAATGTAACAGTAACAATACAACAAAGGCTCTTGCAACTGAGTTTGGTGCAAAATGGTGCTATCAGTAGGGGTACACTAATTTCATCCTTGATTGATAACCAAGAATCCACCAGTAACTAGAAGTTGAAATAGATGATTAATAATTTGTTAGGCTGCCAGAAGTTGGATTTCTTTGCATAGCCTCTTTTAGCCTTTTTTGGGATGATAAAATCCCCAATAAGTGTTGTAATTAAGAATAGGCCTATCCCCCCTCTGTAACTTTTTGCTAATATGACACTAAAAAGAGCAAGACTGGGTAATTGATTTTAGAAAAAGCATTATGTCAGTCAATGCTAGAGGATTTTAGAGATACTTGAAATTTAAGATACAATCGAATCTACATCGGCAACCATAACAAGAAGTAACACTATGATACAATCGGATCTACATCGGCAACCATAACAAGAAGTAACACTATGATATTCAACTCCTCTTAAACGTAAACATAATTTTCAATAAAAGAATGCAAGTAAACACAAACTCTTCAGTAATATGATTTTTCCCAGCATGTAAAACTAACAAGAACTAGACAAAAGGTATTATCTGATTCCCCAGTGCCACCAGCTGAATTATTCAACTCATTATATTGACCATCATGATCTTGGATTTCAAAGTGGTTCTGACTATTCATCACCTGCTCAAGATAAGGTTGGGATCAACTGATGTTGTTCTCTTCATCCATCAACCGCTCAATATATTCTGGCACATCATCTTCATTTTGTTTTTGAATGTCAAATCTATTGCGACCTCTAGTTTTCATAGTTCCTAATCTAAAATAAAGTAACTATCTAGATGCATTAAGTTGCACAAGTACCAGAATAACAAAACACATTCAAAATAAGAGGAAGCATCATCCTCATCTCAAGCTGTGAAAATACATACTAAGGCACCAAGATAAAAAAATTCTAATTCATAAGAACACATTTGCATTCACATTCTAAGGGATACAACAATAAAATATAAGTAAAAGCAAGCACAGAGAATTCACTCAAACTATTCAAATAAATCAAACAACACAAACATGAAAAATTCATTTCTGACTAATATGATTTAAATTGAAAGTAAATCCGTAATGATATTTTATTTAAATTTCTATATAAAAAATAACAAATACCTAAAGGTTCTTTAATAACACTTCAAAAGAATATATTTTATAATAACCACCTATCTTATTCAGAGTCACTTTCATATTCAATGTCATTTCCTCCCTCGACATTAGCTTCACCATCTTCTGGAGAAGCTTGAGTATGAATGTCCATATCAATTACTATCCCATCGATGTTTCTTCGTACCCAATCATTATTCTCATTCTCTTGAATATGAGAATTTTCTAAGATAGCCAAGTCATTGAAATCACTCTGCATTGATGACTCGAATTTCACACTATTTTCTCTTCCATATCATAAATGTCTCAATGTTTAATTAACCTAGGGACAAATCATTCATGATCTTGAGGATCTTGTACAAATATTACTTGTTGAGCTTGTTCTGCAAAAATAAAGGGCTCATGACAATGTCGATCACCAGAATCTGCCAGGCGTGAAAAATTCACAAGTGTGAAACCCAATTCATCTTCCATAACTCCTCTACCTTTGGTTACATCAATTCAATCACACTTAAATAAGACAACGTTAAATTCTTCATAGTAGTTTAACTCCACAATGTCATTTAATCTGCCATGATATGTAATATTTGCAGACTTTGGTGCATTGTCACTTGAACTTGCATAACTTTTGATCTTTGAAATGACCATAACACCACTATTTTGCATCTCTAGAAACTCTTCACTTTGTTTTGTTCGAAATCGATACTCATTGTTTACATCATACGCACTGAATCTTTTCGCAATGTAACTCGGCTCTTTTGCAAGGACTTTAACATCCTTTAAAATGTCAGATGTGGCCTCCAACTCTTTTACCTAACCAAATAAAAAGATACAACTATAAATGTGAATATAAGTACGAGTATAATATTTTAAGATAACCAATGACTTAGTCCTACTACTTACTTGCTCCTTGAACCACTCGCTAAATATATCAAAATGCATACGATTAAGTTGATGTTGTGTCAAATGACGCTTACGATGTGATCTCTTGATTTCAGCAATATGTCTCTATTCATGTAACTCATATATATCATTTTTGTTATCAAATAAAGTAATATACACAGAATTAATAATAGATATAATACTTACCTTTTATAATTCTCAACCACCTCAGACTCACAATTGAAAAGCACATGTCGATGTGCTTGCAATAATATTTTATCATCCATTTCATATACATCTACTCCACCGTACGACTCTCCAGTACTAGGAAAAAGATATTCTTTTTTACTAGTTTCATGCTCAATCTCATCATCGCATTTTCTTGAATAATAAGACCTTGAATCTCTACCCTCCAAATATCGTGAGCAAAATGCCAAACAATCATTTGCTATGTATGCTTCTGCTATAGAACCTTCTGGGCATGCACGATTACGAACATATGATTTCAAAGTACCCAAATACCTATGTAATAAAGTAATATTATTAGTTTGATTTTATGATATGTAACAACTAATATAATAAAGATTCAATGATATTCTTCATACCTCTCAATTGAATACATCCATCGATAATGTACTGGCCCTACGAGTTTAGCCTCAGTTGCCAAGTGAGTAACCAAGTGTACCATAACAGTAAATAATCATGGGGGTAAGAGTTTCTCCATAGTAGAAAATGTCTCTGGAATTTTTTCTTCAAGTAATTTTAACTCTTCTGGTTTTAGCACTTTGCTACACAGAACACAAAAGAATGTGCTTATTTCAATTAAAACGGAATGCACTCGTTTATCTGTTGATCTCCGCAAGGTAAGAGGAAGAAGTTCTTGTATTATAACATGGAAATCATGAGTTTTTAGCCCAGATAAATTTCATTTGCAAATCCAACGTGAGATATTAGACGCATAGCCATATGGAAACTTTGCATTTTGTAGTACTTCATAAAACATCTCTTTTTCATTAGAAGACATTGTGAAATAAGTAGGAGGAAGATATGCCTTCCCACTAGATCGATATTGAGGCCATAAGCTTGGCCTTATTTTCATCTCCTTCAAGTCCAAGCGAGCTTCTACATTGTCTTTAGACTTCTTACCAAGTCCCAATAGTGTGTACATTATGTTATCACACACATTTTTTCTATATTCATTACATCAAGATTAAGGCGCACCAAGTTATGCTCCCAATAAGGAAGATCAAAAAATATTCTCCTCTTTTTCCATGTGTTTTTCATCACTCCACTTACCCCTTCACTCGACTGGCCAAGAGTAAACTTTATGTCTTTAACTTGATTTAGCACTAGTGACCCAGATACTGCACAAGGTGCATGTCTTATTTCTTTAGTTCCACAAACGATTTTTTATCATTACGATATTTGTGGCCCAACTTCAAAAAATGTCGATGCCCTATGAAATAAATTTTTTACCATGTTTCAGCCATTTAAATTGAGTGTTTATATTGCAAGAAAGGCATGGATATCGACCATATGTGCTCCATCCAGAGAGAGTACCATATGCTGGAAAATCATTTATACTCCACATGAGAGATGCTCGCATTTGAAATGTCTTATTTGTAGAGGCATCATATGTTTCTATCCCAAAATTCTATAATTCATTTAACTCTTCTATTAATGGTTGCAAAAAGATATCAATATTATTTCCAGGGGCTTTTGGTCCAGGAATAAGTAAGGATAGAATGAAAAACTCTTCCTTCATGCACATCAATGGTGGAAGATTATATGGAATTAAAATCATTGGCCATGTACTGTGAATAGTTTGCATTGTGCCAAATGGATTAAACCCATCGGAAGCTAATCCCAGGTGAACATTGTCAGGATCTCTAGCAAATTCAGGATATTTACTATCAAAATTTTTCAAAGCTTCAGAATCTGCATGATGTCATAGAACTCCATCTTGTTGTGCTCTTCATGATGCCATATCATTTCTTTAGAAGTTTTTGAAGACATAAACAACCTTTGCAGCCTTGGTTTTAAAGGAAAATACCTTAAGACCTTGGCTGGAATTTCTTTAGCATTATTTTTCCATCTAGAAGCCTCAAAAATTTTGCATTCATTGACATCCTTACTGGCAAACTCTTTTTGGAAAAGCATGCAGTTATTGGGACATGCGTGTATCTTTTTATACTTTAAGCCAAAACCTTCAACTATCTTTTTGGTCTCATAGAATGAAGGAGGCTATTTTCCCCTTCCGGTAGAACATCCTTCAATAGTTCAAGCAAAGCATCAAAAGATTCATTTGACCATTTGAACATGCATTTTGTACGATAGATATACAATAAAAAGGACAATTTGCTAAACTTCTTACATACATGATATAGTTTTTCATTTACCTCCATCACGAGTCCTTCAAACTTATCCATATCTGAAGGAGATTGATTTCCAAATGATTGAGTAGTAGTTTCTTGTTGGTTTGGATCCATCTTTCCCCTTTCACTAACATTATTATCCATGAACTATGTACCACCTACAAAGGCATCATGTATCATTTCTTTCATATCATCAACCCTTAAAGTTGACTGGACACGATTAGTTACTTGAGTATTGTTTGATGCATTTAGAGACTCCCTGTGATAAAACCAAGTATCATATGATAGCAAAATTTCATCAGCCACAAGATGATCATATACTGTAGCATGGTTTACTTGATGAAAAAGCACACATTCTGTACAAGGACATTTAATTTTTTCTCCATCTTATTTTTTAGAAAAGGCATGATTTATTAAATCTTTTACTCCATCCAAGTATTCTTTACTACCTCTGTCGTAATACATCCACTTTTTATTTTTAAGATTGTCCATGAAGTTCAAGATTCTTTTTTTCCAGCAATTATTGTAAGAACTAAAGATATGTTAGCAAAAGGATGAAATTAATCAGTATGTAATTGAATAACTCAAATATGCCATTTTAACAATTAAAACTATCAAATAGAAATTCGATTATAATTATATCCAAATAATGAGGTATCCCAAAATAGATGAAAAAGGTAGAAAGCTTTCATTAAACATTTCCTTTCCAAGTCAAACTAACATGCAAGATTCTACCCATAAATGAAACATAGTTTAAAGCAAAGAACCAAATTTAAAAAGTTAAAAGTAAATTCCTCAAGTAGTTATAAGTTTCATATCTCAAGGAAGACAAAAATACGCATGAAAAAAGTGGCTAGGGGAGTGTCGTATGCCTAACGGCTAGTATACTAAGGTTAACTGGATCATACAAAACACTATAAGCAGTTCTAGTAAAGCTGAAATTATCAGTTGAGAGAGCATCCAACAAATAAGGCAAAGCTTGCACAGTTGAGAATATTCTAAGAAGGGTTGTTGGTGTATCTTTTGCTTCTTTGTGAGTATGTGATCAACCTTCTATAGGAGTAGCTAATGGCAATCCTGAAAAAACATGATTAAATCTCCTTCGACCTTGGACATAGCTTCCTTACAATCTAGAGAGGTGAAAATTATCTTGAATTATGGATCATTTCTTGGAAGATAAGATTTTCACATCCCTACTCTTGATGCAGTGGTGAAGTTAATGGACGATAAATGTCTCAACACTTTTATGTATACTCATGATTAATCCCAAAAAAGTAAAATAGACCCCGAAAAAGAAGTATTATTCTCGATTATAAAAGTTAGCTACATTTATTAATAAATAAAGAATCCTCTGGATGGTATATGCTTTACAAATTCATTGTTGGAGGCCACATATTTGATAGAAAACCAAAAGCAGTATCTAGAGGCAAGTGCTGCTTGTGAGAAGCAGATGTCTAAGATCAGTAGGATGTTGATGTGGAAAACATTGAGGATGGTTCGTGAACAGTGAGAAAGAAAAATTATTCTTGGGAGTGTAATAGAAGGTTTTTGTTGGCCAAGGTGATGTTATTGCTGATGAAATAAAAAATTTGGGGTATTTCAGAGGAAATTAAGCCATTAATAGTATATGGAAACTAAGTGAAAATTCAACAGGAGAACATGTTAGCCATAAAAAATTCTTAATGACCAAAGGTCTCTTTTAGGAAAATGATAAGCTTGATTAAGATCATACTCTTGAGACACATTAGTTAATGAATTTGAGATTACGACCTCCTAAATGTAACACATGGAGGCAAAAACAAAAATCAAGCATGATCAAAGCAGCTACGGATTCAACAAACTCTCATACTCCTAATTTAGTGAAAAATCAGTAGTCTTTCCCTAAAAAATCATGGTTCTTTCTAGCTATTTATATGTTATTTTTAGAATGGTAAAAACACAGATTCTAATGAATGTTTAAACAGAAGATTAAACGAATGACAAGAGTATTAAATAAATGATCCAAAGAAAAAAACAAAACCTACCAGAAAACAGACCAAAAGGTAAAAAATGGAAATAAAGTAGATGAAGAAAAATAAAGTCTGTAACTGTTGAAAAATTTGGAGAGTTTTTTCCATAATTTATAGCTTCTTTAGACTTTCATTATCTAGAAAATCTAAAAGAATTAAAACCAAAAAAGATTCCACCGGCCGAGAAGAGTTGCCAAATCGGACTAAGAAATGGAGTAAATTTTAAGGTTATCAGCTCTGTTTGATGATCACAACCAATATGAGAGCCTGTTCTAATAGACACCTCTCCTATGCAGGCAAGGTACAAGTAACCAAGTCTGTCCTCTTCTCCCTTTATAACTCTTGGGGTTCAGTATTCATACTTCCTCAAAGCATTCTAAAGGAAGTGGATATAAAATGTAGAGACTTTCTATGGGGTAGTAATGATAATAAGAGAAGATTGCACTGGTGGCCTGGAAAACTGTATGCAAACCTATGAAACAAGGTGGTATGAATGGAAAATACAGTAGGCTATGGAACATTTGTCACGACCCAATTTCCTGGTCATGATGGCACCTACAACCCACGGTAGGTGAACCAATACCCGTAGCCAAGAACAGTTAGTAATGGGCTACTATCTAGCAAATAAGGGAACAAGACGAATAAAATAGATAACAGGGATATAAATATATACATATGCGAAAACTAAACCAAACCCCAAGACCTGGTATCATAGTATAGAGCCAAACTACATACATGGAGTGCAAATAAACCCAAACTATATATACAGATGTCTCTGAATGGTAATAGAGTACATGAAGCAAAAGATAAACTAAAGCTAAGCTCCGATCGCCAAGAGTTCACCCTCAGTCTGAAGTAGTCCCCAACAGATCTCCAAGCACGAATCAC